>PVKU01003929.1:0-162199 GCA_004027475.1 Anoura caudifer | reverse complement strand
ATGTATTTAGGTGCTCCTATGTTGGGTGCATATATATTTACAATGTTTACGTCTTCTTGGTGGATTCTTTCCTTGAGTAATATGTGGTGACCTTCTGGGTCTCTCTTTATGGCTCTTCTTTTGAAGTCTATTTTATCTGATATGAGTATTGCTACCCCGGATTTTTTTCCCTATCCATTTGCTTGGAATATTTGTTTCCAGCCCTTCACCATGAGTTTGTATAGGTCTTTTGTCATGAGGTGGGTCTCTTGTAGGCAGCATATGTGTGGGTCATACTTTCTTGTCCATTCAGCTACTCTATGTCTTTTCATTGGAGCTTCTAATTCATTTACATTTAAGGTTATTATTGACATGAACTTATTCATTGCCATTTTTGTGCCTGTTTCTCTCTCTCTCTCTCTCTCCCCACTTCCTTTCCTTAAAGCACTCCTTTTAGTATCTCTTTAAGAACTGGTTTGGTAGAGGTGTATTCCTTTAGATTTCTTTTGTCTGGAAAGTTCCTTATTTGGCCTTCTATCTTGATTGAGAGCCTTGCTGGGTAAAGTAGTCTTGGTTGCAGGGCTTTGGTTCTCATTACTTGGAATATTTCTTGCCATTCTCTTCTGGCTTGGAGTGTTTCCATTGAGAACTCTTCTGCTAACCTTATCGGGGCTCCCTTGTCTGTTACTTCCTTTTTCTCCCTTGCTGCCTTTAAGATTCTCTCTATGTCTTGGAATTTTGCCATTTTAATTATGATGTGTCTTGAAGTGGGCCTCTTTGGGTTCCTCTTGATTGGGACTCTCTGTGTTTCCTGGATTTGTGTGACTTTTTCTCTCATCAAATTAGGGAAGTTTTCCATCATTGCTTTTTCAAATAGGTTTTCTATCCCTTGCTCTTCTTCTTCTCCTTCTGGAATCCTTATTATATGGATATTATTACGTTTCATATTGTCTTTCATTTCTCTTAATCCCTCTTCATTCTTTCTGAGCCTCTTTTCCTTTTCTTGCTCTTTCTGGGTGTTTTTTTCTACTTGGTCCTCCAACTCGCTGATCAGATCTTCTGATTCATCGATTCTGCTTTTCATTCCTTCCACTGTGTTTTTCAGTTCAGAAATTGTATTCTTCATTTCCTCTTGGCCCTTGTTGATAGTTTCTATTTCCTTTTTCATGTTGATATAGTCTGCAGTGAGTTCATTGTAGCTTCCCTGTAGTTTCTGGTAGCTCACTGAGAGCTCATGGAGCTTCCTGACAACCAGTGCTTTGAACTCAATATCTGATAGTTGAGTTGCCTCCATTTCATTTAGCATTCTTTCTGGGGCTTCCTCCTTTCCCTTCATTTGGGGATTGTTTCTTTGTCTTTCCATTGTTTGTGAGACTCTTCTTGTTAGCTTCAGCTTCTTAAATTGATCTGTTCTGGCTCCCTGGGTTTATGGTGTGAACTTCTGTGGTAGAATGCCTGTGAGATTCAGTGGTGCTGTCTCCTTCGGGTATCCTGGTGATCACAGATTCCACTGTTTCAGCTGTTGGAATGCCCCCTCTTTTGGACCAACTCTGTTTTTTTCACAGTTCCAAGTGTTTTTTTGTTTTTGTCTCACTCGTGGGTATTTAAAAAGAGAAAAGAGGAAGAAAAAATGAAAAAAGAAGAAAAAAAGAGGAAGGAAGAAGAGATAAAATTGGACAGAAAAGAAGAAGGAATAAAACAAGAAAGAAGTAGAGAGAGGCAAAAGGAGTTGGGGGTGGAAAAGATAAAAATAATGAAAAAATAATTAAAAATTATTAAAACAAAACAAACAAACAAACAAAACCCTTACTGTTTTCACACTTGCCAAGCCAGTTTTTCTGGTCTTGCTGGCTGTAATGGCCAAGGGTTGATGGTATCACTTTTCTCCCTGTTCATCACTCAGTTATCTTTGGGCTACTCTTCCCAGGGCTAGCCCAACACTTCTCCGCACAGGACTTCAAGCGTATGTTCTGAGCCTCCTGGGTAGCATGCACTTTCCGGAGTTTATGGGTGTGAGCTCAGGTCTCCTACGCTGTGCACTCACCCTAATTTCACAGGAGTGAGCTCTGGGTTTTCCATGGATCGTGTGCACTCCCTGGGTTCACATGCATGGGCTCTAATTCTCCCACGAATCACTCGCATTCCCTGGGTTCCTGGCATGGGCTAAAGGTCTCCAGTCACGCAATTGTCTCTGCTCCCGTGCAGGCACCTTCGGTTGTGCAGTCATCTGCTGACACGCGCAGACCTGGCTTCCTCCCTAGAGTCCTGTGGCAGGCCTGGCAAGCACTGGCCTGGGGCCTCAGCTATCCTGGTTTCCGTACTGATCCCTGGGCTGTATTGTTCTGAAGTACTCTCCTTACTCTCTGGTTTTTCAATGTCCGCTACAACCTTCAATCTCCTATTTTCAAATATGCTGTGTTTCCACTGGTTGATTGCTCTGTTCCTCCATAGATTGGCCAGATTTTTCTCCTGTGTGTAGGGGAAAGTGGAATCTGCTCCCTCTTATAGCACCACCATCTTTCTTCTCCTACTATAGATATTTTTATATTATAAATAGTTTTTCCACAATATCATGTCAATTTGTAGTCACTTGGTTGATTGTACAAATTTTTTGCATGACTTTAGTTTGCTCATTTCTAACATAATAGAGTTGTTCCTTTAATTTATCACTAGTATTTCTATCTAGTAATATATATATATATATATATATATATATATATATATATATTAAGTTTGTCAAATACCCTGGCTGGTGTGACTTAGTGGATTGAGCACTGGCCTGTGAACCAAAGCATCGCCTGTTCTATTCCCAGTCAGGGCACAAGCCCGGGTTGCCGGGCCAGGTCCCCCGTGGGAGGTGCACCAGAAGCAACCATATGCTGATGTTTCTCTCTCTCTTTCTCCCTCCCTTCCCCTCTCTAAAAATAAATAAATAAAATATTTTTCAAAAGTTTGTCAATTAAATAATACATGACAGAAATAAAATTAGGCTATTAATTAAGATGTTTGCATGGATACTCAGAGAGCATAAATGGTGAAGCAGCTTCATAGGGAATTTGGCAATGGGGAAGAGGGAAAATGGTATAGTCTATTAATTTCTATAGTTCACAAGTAAATGGCTATTTTTAGCCTTCTAATTGTACATACTTCATAATGAGTAAAACAAATTAATTTTTTAAATGCCTGCTGGTTGCCTTCAGAAATAAATCATAAAATCTCAGGTGTTTTTGGAATCCTGTCCTTGATTTTTATTTGGAAACTTCTGCATTTTGAATATTCAGACCATGTTAAATAGTATTAAATTTTATACATAAATTACTTAAGTAATTGGGAAATTAAATTTCACAATGGATCAATGACTTTAAGCTACAGAATTCTCCTTTATTAGATACCAGCATGACTAATCAGGAATAGCAATCTCTGCAAAGTCTTGCTTAGAAAAGCAAAAGTATGGAAGCTATTTTTTGAAAATAGTGTTCTGGGAATTAATATTTTTAGCATGTACAATTGTTAACAATTAGAGCCTTTAAGAGCCTTCTTAGTTATTATAGTTTGTGCTTTTGCTTCTTTAAAAGTTAATGTGGAGGATTTGTTTTTGATAATTTCTATGATTGAATTGCAAACATTACAAATGAAGGAAAGAAAATTAAAGAGGTAGAAAGTGTTACTCATAAGCTGGTTTTTCTTTTAATTTAGACTGATTGTGGGGACACAAGTGGAGAGTTGGAAGAGGATGCTTGAGGAAGGGGGCAAGGCTATGAGTAGTTTTAGGAGTGTTTCAGCTGTTTCTGCTATGATAATCCCATTCTCTATGACCTCTTACAGCCCAAAGTGCTATATAATGAACATGGACATAAAGAATTCTTTTTAAAAATATTTCATTTATTTATTTTTAGGTAGAGGGGAAGGGAAGGAGAAAGAGAGGGAAAGAAACATCAATGTGTGGTTGCCTCTCCCGCGCCCCCTACTGGGGACCTGGCCCGCAACCCAGGCATGTGCCTTGAATGGAAATTGAATCAGGATCCTTTGGTTCACAGACTGGCACTGAATCCACTGAGCCACACCAACTGGGGCATATATAAAGATTTCTTAACAACAATATTGCCATCAGAGCTGTTCAGTGGCGACTGAGTAACTCCCCTCCTTACCTGTGTAGGCATATGGTTTTCTCTCCAAAGAGTAGAAAGGACAACTCACTTAGAAAAATAATTTTATAGAAACAATAAAACAAGACATTGTTTTTAACTTGCTTTTCTAAATTTTCAGGACCAGTAAAGACTTGTATTTTTTTATTTCTCTTTGGAGACATGTCCACAATGTTTCAATTCCCTAAAATATTAAAACACAAATTTTGGATCTGCAAAATGTAATAGTCAAATATTTGCTAAGTTAGATCATTGAGATTTATCCAAATACACTTACATATTTTCGTGTAAATCAAAGTCAAGATTGGAGAGCTGACAGAAGGGCATGGATAACATGGGAGGCCAGAGCTGAGAGAGCACATTCTAAAGTCCTTGTGTAGGAGATAGTGGGGTCAGCCACCAAGGAAAATGTCAGGGATTCAGAAACACACAGTCACAACTTATAGTAAATACTAGGTCAGAAGCTGCAAAAGGGATGGCAAGTAGAGGCCTAGAGGAGTTCTTTCTAAGAAAATAATCGAACCACTCTCATAGTTAAAAATCTGTGATGGTTCTCTAGGACCCCAGGGCAAAATCTATGGTAAATTCTTCACAAATGTTAAAAGCCTCTTAAAATTTTATCTTGGTCTACTTTTCTGGCCTTGCCTTTTGCCATACTATCCCCACTTTTTCTCCATTTCCACACCCAACGTTGCCCATGCAATTCCCAGCCCCACTGAACCACCCGGTAAGTTTCCAGTACCCTGTGAACAACTGTGCCCTCGTGCTTTTGCATGACACTAAACCTTCCTGAGTCATCTGGGCCAAGTTGGTCAGTCAGCCACTGGGGCTTCATACTGCTTCGTTCACACTTGTATCATGTCACTCTCCATAGTGTTTCTTCACTGCTTATTTACAATTTGGGCTCCTCCAATACTCTGAGTGCTGAATATGTAAACCTAGAAGACAATAAAATGCCTGGGCTTGTGATCCAAACATTAGGACATAGGCCCAAATTACAGGCTGAGGGAAAGCTTGGCTGATGGACATTGAGTATGAATTAAAAATGTTCCCAGGGGGAAGTTCAGACCTAAGGAGTTATTTCCCATTTCAGCTGTAGACTGATCCCAGTGCCTGGTGCCCCTAAAGTCTGCAGTCTCAACCGACACCAGGTTTCCCCAGACTAGAGGACGCATGTGCAGCTAGACCCTAAAGGCTCCTCCTGACCATCTGGCCAATGTGCCCACTCGTAACAGCACAGATCCCCAGTCCCAAAACCCAAGAAGAGTCACATCAGCATTTTGAATAATAATGCCTGACTTACCACTAAGCTTAGGGACTGAAGGCTTATTTGTACAAAGCTTCAAAATAATCAAATAAAGCTCTACTTCCTTCCCAGATTTCTTCTTTATTGGATATAAGGCTAAATAAAAGGAGTTAACAGTTACCTGTTTTGGAATCTGTTTTCTAGTTCTTTGCAGGAGGATGGGAAAAGGAACATTTTCCAGGAACTTATTGTATGGGAGCCTCAGATGCGAGGCAGGCTACCTGGTATAATAGATCGGAGTTGTCTCATTTCTATAATAGTTGTGTTTCTTTCTCAGTCATTATTCTTTGTTATTGGTAGTAGGGGAGTTTGGTTATGCCTGCAAATATGGGAAGCAGCATTTGTGTCCTCTGCTTGGACCTCTGCTAGCAGTAGAATAAAATCCCCTGGGTTAGTGGGCTCCAAAATGTTTATATTGTGCAGCCCTACTAGCAAAAATTCTGTGCATGGCTCCTACTATTCATGTATTTATGTATAGATTACGTGGCTGATCTATTTTATGTTTATACTGCATACATACATGTGGAAAGTAAAAATGATAAAAGTGGATTAAAAAACCTTTGAGAAATCACTGTGTTTAACAAAGCATAGTTGGCCAGAGTATATATAAGCTTATAAGTTGGATGTTTTAGGCTGATGTTTTGGTAGATGGGATTGTCATTGTTTTGGTCTTTTAACATGACTGATGAGGAACTTGCACTGGGAAGCTGGCTCAGCTATCACTGTTCATTTGAGGTTGGAGTATCCTCAAGCTGAGGTTGATTGTATGCATCTTGTAAATCTCTGTGTCTGTTTTGTGATGGTTGACTGTTTTATGGTAGGTAATCAATAAATGAATGCAGCAGGGAATGTGTAAGCTGCAATACATTATGACATGTTAGGAAGATGGTGCTCCTCCCCGCTTCACATGGTAGAACGTCTGTGGTTGTCCCAGCATACCTCACTTACTGCATGGAAACACCCTTGCTTTTGTTACAGGAACCGAGGAAGATATGAGTGCCAATTGGTGTACTAGTGATTAGTGGACAGCTGGCAGGGACCAGAGGGGAGTGGGGAGGGTGATAACGGAGGAAAGAAAGGGAAGGGCCTAGTGGAAGAACAAGTATAAATGACCCAAGGACCCAGGGTGGGGATCAACTGTGGGAGCAGGGATGGGAGGGCAGGGGAGAGCAGTGGGGAAAAACTGGGACAACTGTAACAATAACAAAATACAAAAAATTATAAAATACTAATATTGGTTTTCTTGCACCCCAATGAAGTAATCCATTTGGACACATCCTGAAAGATGTGTACCCAAATTTGGAGGCTATAACTCTGTTACAGAGAATCAGAAAAATTGGAACTATATTCCTCAATATAATTATGGCAGTGCTTAAAATTTTACACAAAATAAAACAATGCATTTGTCCAAAATGAAAGTATAGGGATAAGGGGTAGTTTTTTAAAAAAGCGTATGGCTGTCAACAAAATGTGTAAATTTATGTTTATATTTATGGATTGGGGATCCCACTATTGAAAAGCGACACCATTCCCTTTTTTAGTGTGCTTCTGTTAAAGTACTCATTAACCCTACAGGCAGCAGTAAACTGTGACTTCTGCTGTGTCCCCAATAAGTGAGGCAAAGATGAAAATTTGGGGAGTGCTACAGTTTTAAAGATAGCCTTGTAAAACTGAAGCTGACTCGATTACTAAAAACTGTATTGCATTATCATTCCAAAGCAATGTTTACAAAAGATGACAAAAGCAGTTACTATTATGCATGCCTTCAGTGTTATGCAAGGCCAGTCCATAGTAGGCAACCTATATAATTTGGTTGAATAAAAGAAGTATGCTTATTATTGAAAAATCATTTTCAGTAAAGTTTCAAAACTCCGTAGTAGTCTAAAGAGCAGTTACATTATTAATTTTAACTTAGGAAATTCTGGTAAAATTATGAGAAATCCTTTTAGAATAATTGAATAAATGAAGACTAAAGGACAGATTTTTCTTTAAAAAAACTATGAAACAATAAATATGATTGCTAAAATCAAACAAAAACAAAAATCACATTCTGTGTAACAAGTGTCACATAAGATTAATGTGTTTTTTTTTTTTAGAAAGGTGGAACAAATAGAAAACACCTGCACTTTATTTTATATTCTAGAAGTGTTCCTGGAACTTTTCAGGTAAATCAAACTGTGACGGGAACTGTTATTTTCAAGTATCCCCATATTTTATCAGCTTTCAAAATCAGAGCTCCTCTTGCTGAAGCCGCAGGAGAAGTGTGTTCACAGGGCGAGAGGAATAGGCAGGTGGTGGGGATGGGCAGGGGTGCGGTTTTCGCTACCCTTGACAATGCCACAGAGCTTCTCGGCACACTGAGGTGACGAAGCATAGGCTCTCTTTGCAAAATAAAAAATTAAGTTTTCATTCATTCATCCAGAATCCACACATTTATTCAATCACACATTCTGTTGGCCAGCAGTTATTATGAGTCTTCTATGTTAGGACACTGCATTTGACCCCGGGGGAATCAGTGTCATTGATTACATGGAACCTCCCCCACGCACAGTGTAGTGGGCGATGCTGCGCGGCGGGGTCAGTCGGAGAACCTCGTTCTGTCTCGTATTGTCACAGTGAATCGGGTCTCTTTATAATCGAGCTTCAACAATTTTTTAAAAATCGACTGAAATTTTTTTTTAAAGTCAGTTACAACCGTAAGATCAACTATGGACTTTGGGTGATAATGATGTATTCATGAAGTTTCATTCCTTGGTAAAAGTTGTACCATTCTGGCGAGGGTTGTTGATTTTGGGGGAGGCCTGCTTGTGTGGGGTAGGGGTATGTGGAAATGTTGTTACCTTACTTTAAATTTTGTTGTAAACCAAAAACTACTCTCAAAAATAAAGTCTTTTAAAAATGGTTTACTGGTAGGTAAGAGTATATAAGCAAACATCTGTTTAGTTGTTTTGCCATTTTATTCCATAGACAGAAGATATTCAGTGCATTGACATCTATAGTAACGTCTTCTTCCCCGTGACCTTCAAACTTAGACTGAATATATGTATTCAAACTCCTCATTAAAATATATTACATGAAGGAGAAATGCAGATCGGACCAAGACGGTTTGCAGGTTTACTGTGTTCTTGCCTGCTAATCTTCACTAACATGACTGTGTAAGGAAAGTAAGTTCTGCTTGGCGTGAGATTTCGTATTCCAGCCAGAGTTTCTTAAAATTTTCAATTCTCATAAAATATAGTTTAAGTCTCTATGCATTATGTATGATTCTTTATGACATCTAATTCTCCCCTTTTCACCCTAGAGTATAACTATAAATAGCTATAACATTTAGCCTTGGCTACTGAACAAGCAGGAGGAAAATTTAGATCCAAATGGGAGTCATTGCTTCACATTCCGTGATTCAGTGTGCAATCTGGGTTTTAAAACGTCTCTTTTATTGTTATAAATGTGCTCTTTTTTGCCTAATTGTGACATCCTCAAGAACAATTACTGCCAATTGAATTCATGGCACTTTAAAGTAAGTAACTCTTATGGTTTGAAATAGGTGAAACAATAATTATATTGTAGATGAGATGTATAAAAAAAGTTTTGTTTAAAGTTCAACTCAGCCACCAGTGATGGTCATGTGTGACTTACTATGAATTAGTAAAGCTGATCAATAAATTCAGACACAATTTAAAATTTAGAAAAATAGTACCAGTTATTTTTGTATTCTAAAGATATTGTTAAGACAAAATTAAAATTTTGGAGGGAACCCTTAACTCTTATCATGCAAACACCAGAGCTTTTTCTATGCTTATATCTGGCCATTGCTTTGATCAATTTAGAAAATATATTGGAAACATTGACATATGAAATCCTTGTCTTTGTGCAGTGGTGAAATGATTAAAATACAAACAGGGTTAGTATGAGATTTAAATGAAAAAACATATGACAATGTGCTGACCTCAGTAATTGATGGTTGAGTGAATGATTGCATGATAAAAAAAATAAGGTAAACTTTTAACTGAGCTGTGTGAGATTAATTAATAGTGGGAGATCAAGGAAGGGTCAAAACCAGTGATAATTGCAATGACAGGCAAGACTTGGCTCCAACACTTCATTAAACTTATATTTTTATGGGGGTTTCTTCATTTCCACTGGAATGAACAAGTCAGTATGCACGACTTATTCTGCAATGAACTTTGATGAATTTTTCTAAGTACATTAAAAATGAGTTGCATCCTTCTCTTAATCCGAGAAACCCCCTATACCTTCAGCGATAAACCCTCTGGTGCACATGTAAGAAGGCAGGATAATGGGCATGAAGGACAATCATCTATGTGTATATATAAAATATATATTTTTGCTTGTCAGTAATAACTCTGAACTGCCTACAGCATTCATCATGCCTCTTAAAAGTCAGGTATTGTATTGAATTCGAAAATTCTCTTATGCTGAGCAGGGAAAGGAAAAAAAAATCAAACACTTTCTGAATTGGGCCCAAATATCCAAGGTTAATTTTCTGAGAAAGCTGCAGCGGCTAGATAAGGCCATCCCCTGCAAATTAGTTTTGCCTGCCTGGATTACAGCTAAATTTATGCAGCTCGCCTTATCCGTTCGGAAGCGCCTCTGAAGTGTCGTAATTAACTGGCACACATAAAGTGAGCACATTTTCTGCTTGGTGGCGGCCATTCCTCATTTCATCTCAGTTCTAACCCAAATGGAAAGGTAGTTTCTTATTTTTAGTGTTAAAAACACACATGAATGCACTTGTGTGTGTGTGAACATGAACCCCCACACACACAAACACACCCTCCGATACTTGACCAGAAGTCTTTGAAAACAGTCGTGAAACAGCTTCAGAACAGGGCTTGGAAATTTACAGGGGCAAAGAATACTGCTGAGAGAGCAGAGAGAAATTTTCGCACACAATTGAAATAAAGAGAAAAGGTAACCTTTATGAAGTGGCTAGACTGAATTTTTTTTTTTTTTTTTTTTACCGGAAAAATTGGGTTTTAACACATTTAAAAATTTCTCTTGGTTATCTAAATTGACACTCAAAAATCACCAAGATATGATCAATATTTCTTTAGTTGGCATTTTCTATTGCCATTTATTTGTATATTTTATATATTCCCCATGCTCAGCCTCAATTTTTTGAGGTCATACTTCCATTAAAACTTAAGCAAAAAAAAAAAAAAAAAATAGCCCCCAAAAGACCGAACGCCTTTCGAGAGCTATGGCTCTGTCTTTTCATTTTATATAGTATTACTTTGGTTGAACAGCTTCTTTTATCCTGAACACAAGGCTGAAGAGGTCAATATTTACTGAATGCCAGTGTAAGCCTTTGTCAGAACTATCCTCAGCATCATATTTCACTTTGGTCACCTGCTAGAAAATACACTATATAGTCCAGTGCTCATCACTTAACATACTTCATTAAGATCTTTTTTTAATTTAAAAAAACTTACATAAAACATGGGATTTGTAGTCCACAGAAGCTGATCAAGAATCCCATAATGCCAAGGCTCATGAAGTCCCAAGCTGAAGATGACACCAGATCAGTCATAATCCTCAAAGAGGCAGGAGAGGTTTCTGTCCTCCACCCTATACTCTGTTCCCAGATTTTCTTTGGCTTCAGTTCCTCAGAGTTATTATAAGGATTAAATGAGTTAACTCATGTAAGGCGTTTAGAACTGTGCCTGGCACATAGCAAGTGTTCAATAAATGTGAGCTGTTATTATTTTTTCTGTCAGTAGGATGCTGCTCCAATGTAAGCATCTGGTCGAATCCTCGTATTCATTCATGCAGCAGCTGCTCTTTCTCAAGGGTTCTTATTTTTAGTAGGTGAATGATATCAGGATTTCATTTTTCCCTCCTCCCACAATTTCTTCATCCTCAAAACAACAACAACAACAACAACAACAACAACAACAACAACAAAAACAATGGAGAAAAGCACTTCCTGCTCTTCCTAGTGACTTTTCCCTTCAAATGTTTTTCCCTCTTTCTGCTACAAACCCTAGGACATCATTTTTTTCACCATCTTTTTCAGAAGTACCCCACTTCCTGTGGGGTACTCTAGGACTTTTTGTTTATTCTGCCTTTATAATTTTTATAATATTTCAACCCTTAGATTTCATTTTATAGAAATGCTTCATTGTCTCTTCAAGTAAGCGCTCATATGAAACAGAATAACCAAAATTCTTATATGTATGGGAAGCATCTCAAGGATCATGTTATTTGATTCTTGAAGTCTTCTAATAGAGTTTAGAGAACATTTTCCTCTCTTGGTGATTTTTTCCCATGGCAAAATGGTTGTGTTGAGATTGTCTTTACATGAAATAGAATATTCACTTTTTCAACCCAATTGCACACTTGAAAGATAACCAACGATTTGCAAAAGTGACCACTTGCATCTGCAGACTGATAGTCTGTTCCACTTACCTTCAAAATAATTCCCAGTTGATGATGACCAGAGCCTTGAGACTTTCCCAGGAAAGGGGGCTACATCCATGTCCTTTTTTGGTGTGTAGATTATTTGTTTTATCTTTTGGTGACTTATTAGAACTGAGAGAAAGAATCAGACAAAATGTTTCCCAATGGGAAATGTTAGACTTATTTAAGACATTGTAATTTTGGTCCTGGATATAGTCTAAGCCATTTGCTAAGTGATTGGAAAGTACATGTAATAGAATTATCTCTAAAGCTGAGGCTAATAGGCTACTCACTCTGAGGGCACCAATGATACCAGTCCAGGAGACAGGCTTCAAGTTACCTGACTCAATTCTTGTTATTGAAGTGAGAACGCCTGCATGACACATGAGAGCTAATCAAAGGTAGGGTCAGGAAGCAGCCCTCATCCTGAGTGTAAGGTATTGTTCAATTTTTGTTGACTTGATTAAAGCAGTTACTCCTTGAGAAACTGACATGATTTTAACCACTAGGGTGTGGGTTAATTTTAATTAGGAGTCCAGATGCCTTATTTCAACCCCTAGCCCTAGGAAGATTTGGCAAGGTGCAATATCCCAGAGGCAGGCACAGGGGTGCATTGAAGTCAGCAACCCAAAGGCAACACAGAAACTAAGTTATGGGTGAGAACTGGTGGTGGGGTAGTCGGTGGCAGAGGCTGAAAGCCCTACAGAGAACCACGGTTAAAGCTGTGGTTGTGACTGAGCAGGCCCTACAGAGGCCAAGCCTGGGCTCCTCGCTACTGCAGCCGCGCAGCACCTGCCATCACAGCGAAGCGGCCCAGGGTCTGCTGGGCTGGGGAGGGCAGGGCTCCACTGCCACCTCGTGCAGCACGAGAAACGGTGACGTGAACGGGGCTTTCTTTCTCCTCGTTCCTTTGGAAGGGGATTGACTTTTTTCAGATTTAAGTGTGAAACTTCATTTAAGTGGTTGTTTGATTTATTCATTGATTAGACAGGGTTGGGCAGAAGGAGGCTTACAGTTTCAATACAAATAAATAATACAACCATTAATAGGTAATAATACAAGAACAAACTCTGTGTTTTGCATACTCACAACTGTAAACCTACTTTCGTCCACACTTGTATAACTTACATTTCTAGCAAACATGATTTTTTATCATAAAAAACCATACATGTTCATTGTGCAAAACTTCAAAGAGAAAGAAATTTAAAAAAACCTGTGACTCAACATTGTAAAAATGTATTTGATTTACTTTGCTGTACTTACACTTACCACTTCAAATATTTGGTGTGCTTGTGCACCTAAGCTATTTTATGGCTGTAATAGTTATTGGGTCTATCAAAGACATTCTATAACCCATGTGTAACTAACTGTATTATACAGAGAGCCACACCAGATCTTACTTTATGTATTCTCATCTCAAATAAGATCAAAAGATAATGAAAAGAGGCTTTTAAATGCAACAACCAGGCCTAGACAGGCAGTCCTAATGTTATCGAGTGTATTAGCACAGTGGAATTACTACCCAGGTTGATCTACAGCAAGATTTAGCATAATAACTCAAATTAGTGATTACCAACAAATACTTAAGGGATATGTATAATCTACCCACGTGAGGAGATGTAGGTCTTCATTGTCTCCTCCTAAAGCTTTTTTAACTCCTGGAGGTAGAAATGAGCAGAGGAATCAGAGTCAAAGGAAAACCCAGTGATGTATCTAAGCACCATATGACCTCTTGGCTCGAATCAGGCTTTGAACTGAGCAGAGAAAGAATGTAGTTCAATGAAATAGCTCTCATTTCACTTTAAAAGTGTCTGTATAATATTTGCTTCAAAGAAATGTTATTACTTTTTTATACTTGAAAATTCGCATTAAACTAATTTTTTAGAATTATACTGCAAGCTTTCATGTGAGGTAAATTCTGAGTCTCAATTTTAATATAAAAATACTTTTTAAGGTAAGTTTTCTGCTTATATTTCTTGCTTTAAGAAATGTTCGGTCAGTTTTTAGATGAACTTGAGTGTTGGCATCAGATTTTCTTGTTTGTTGTGTGTTACAGAAATAAAGCTCTTTCTCTCTGCACTGAAAATTCAGTGAAAATTCCCCCAATGAGGACAGAGTCTGCACAAACTAGGAATATATTTAAAGCCTAAAAAAGCTTTAGGTGGTTTATCTAAGGTGTGATAATTTTAATAAAATTGGGACTGAGTGAAACCATAGAATAGAGACCTATATTCTAAAAACCTGAAAAGTCAGTTACTTATAGAAAAGGCACAGGATTAATTGATTTTTAGCCATGACAACAAGAACACCACACCACCTTTGGAAAAGGTTGAAAATTAATTTTCATATTCTCTAGATTCAGAGATGACTGACCTCAAGTCCAGAGACTCAAACAAAAGTATAATCCTTTTTAGAAAAAGGCTTTCTAAAACACACTCATTCTTTTTTCCATTTATTTATATATTGAAAAAATAAATATTGTTTGTATTGAAGGTGTACAGTGTGATGATTTGATATACTATATGTAGTGAAGCCTATTCAGTCTTAACTTGCTCTTTACAGAACGGGATGTAGGTCACTCCCTTTCCCCATGCCTCTTCCTTCTGGCTGCAGATGTGAGGTTCAGGCAATGTTTGGGTCTTCTACCTTGGCAGGAATGCTTATTCTTATTCTGTAATAAGAAAGCAATGAAATACAGTAATTTCCACCCTTCCTTTAGGTATAGCAATAATTTCTGTTTCTCCCAAAGGTAATCACAGAGTGAGCCAGATGTGTCTAAAGTAGCAAGCGCTGTGCCCGTGAAACTGCTTGCTGCTCCAGGAAATGCCCAGGGCGAGAGTTCCTGTGAGGCCAGCTAGCCGCTCCTCCCAGGACTATCTCCCAGCGGAGGCTCTCATGACTGGGATTGTAGACCGGTGTTCGCTTTCAGTGGGCAGGAGTGGGTACAAGCAGCGGCTTTGATCTGGGCTTCCTGCTCTTTCATCTGCGGCACATTTTAGGATAATTAGAGTGATTCTTCTTGCATTTACCTTTATGTTCCTCTGGTACCTGCTGGCTAAGACCATACAATGCCCATCTGCAGGCTGGGTGCTGCTTCAGGCTTCGGAAGCAGGGCCGTTCCAGGGAGGAGAAGGGAAGATTCCCGGGCGGGGTTCCATCCAGAACCATCCCAAACTTGTGCTTGTGCCGGTTTCTCCAAACTGGTATCTGCCCTGTGACTTCACACACCTCCCCCTTCCCTGTCCTTGCACATACATGATGTCTCGTTCTAGTTCCCAGCGTGCCCCAACCTGTTCCTTGTCCTCAAGTGTCTGTGTTGGTCCCCACCCAGTCATATGCTCTGCTGCTTCCTGGCAGGGTAAAGACGTCTTTCCCCGATCCTCAGAACGCAGGGAGACCTTACCTGAGTGTCTGGGTACAGGCGTTACCTTCAGGCCTTGACTCCTAAAGGCAGCACCTAACAGCAGTCTGACCAAGACTTCCACAGTGTTCTTCCAGGCTGTTTCTTGGGATCTCAATTCTAATACAACCCACCAGATTTTCTTTGTTTGTGTCACCATCAGGCTTCCAGGGAGTTTTTCCCAGAAAGAGAGAGCATGTTATTCTAAAGTTAAATTCTACTCTCCGTATTTTCCAAACAGAATGTTCATCTATAATTTTCACCCTTTTCCCAAGATTCTGCATATGTGGGAAATTATTTAATTATGTCTATTAAATTGAGTTTTGCATCCTGCCTCCTGTATCATGATAACACAGTATGAAGAAGAAACACATACATTTTCTAGTTAAGCTTGACTGATTAAAAGACAATAATTGCTTCTTAGTAGGGTACTGTACCATATAAATGAATAAAGATATTTTAAATTAAAAAAAAAATCTGGAGTCTTTGTGTCAGTGTTACCACCCATGGTGCATTCCGTTCTCCTGCCCGCCTTGTCCTATCTGCTCTGAGTCTTGGCAATAAAGGAGCTCCCTCTAGGCCCTGGGTCTGGGGCAGGCTTTCTGTGTTTCAAGTATGAGGGAGAGGATAGTGCCTTTCACTGTAGGTGGTGACTGTCCCTTTCTTGTTATGAACGCATCATTTCATTTAATTATTTCAATATTCCTTTTTTTAAAAGCATTTTATTTATTTATTTTTAGACAGAAGGGATGGAGAGAGAAAGGAAGAGAAACATCAATGTGTGGTTGCCTCTCACAAGCCCCTTACTGGGGACCTCACCTGCAACCCAGGCCTGTGCCCTGACTGGGATTTGAACCAACCCTTTGGTTTACAGTTCAGCACTCAATCCACTGAGCCACACCAGCCAGGGCTCAACATTCCTTAATTATGGGGAAAATGAGGGTCAGAGAGTCTAAACTCTTATATACATGCATTTGGAAAAATTCTTTCATTTTTCTTTATATATCTCTCTTCAGAGACTTCTGGGTCAAAATGCAAATTAAATTCCTTGAGAAAAGTTCCCCAAGGTAAATATGCAAATGTGCTCTAATTATGGTCATGTATTACGTATGATATGCCCTTCCTGGTAACAGAATTGGTTGCTGTTATTAGATATTTCTGTGTGTTAAATAGTTATCATTGCTTTGATAAGTTAAACATGCTACAAGGGATTATTGACCCTTTAATTTTTTTTTCTAACCTTCACATTGTGAAGTCTGCATAATCTTATCACCATAGCTATATTTGGCTGAAATAAATTTTGGTTGCTTTCTAGGTATCAGTGTTGAAAACATATGGTAAGGCCATGTTAGAATAGTTAACAAATAAATAAAATGGAAGATGAATAACTAAAAGATTACACACGTAGGAGTTTGAAAATGTAATAATACAGGGTAGGGCAAAAGTAGGTTTACAGTGTGGGTATGCAAAGCACAGAGTTTGCCCTTGTATTATTATTTATTAATTATTGTGTTATTTTCAACGTGAACAACTGTAAACCTGCTTTTGCCCCACTTTGCACTCATGCCAGCAGAGCTACAATATCCCAGGGTGATGGTGTTACAGAAAGTGATTACTTTGGGAGTATTTTGTAAAGATCAAGCAACGCACCAGTTCATGCCAGAAATAATACTCCAGTGAAAGCCATGAAAATATGTAAAATGTATCAGTGGTCAGTGGAAAAGGTAAGGGTTTTTGAATAGGGAAATATTTGAGTTCCAACACTTTTTTTTTACACTTCACAACTTCTGTGACTTTGGGAAATTTACTGACCTTACTAATTTCTTACCTTTCTATTTTATTAAATGGGGACAATAATAATATTTATGTCACAAGTTATTATGAGGTAAATATATATGAAAGTGCTTTATAAACTATAAAGCATCCTATATATACTGGTTTTATTTATTCATGCATTCATTTTATTATTTTCAAAGCAGTATTCTGGGCAGGGTGGGGACTATAATACAGTATTGAACACAAGTGACAGAAGTTAGTTCAAAACAAGAATTTTAAGGTTAATTTTTACTGTTAGAGTTTATTTTATAGCTTATTTTCATCTAAGACTGAGGAAAGATTTAAAAGGTTGAAGATATTTCTACTTATTTAGTTAAATTCTGTGTCATAAAAAGCCTCTACGATGTTTATTTTTAAGATTATGTTGCACATTTGATAAGAGAGACATGAACTTGATTTTGGGTAATGATAAGCTAGGATGGTAAAGCCATTGAGAACTTCCAAATAGAAATATTTCTTTGCTTCTTGATAAAAACTGTATACTTAAGAACTGACTGCTTACAAATATGTTATCTCAAAAAGCAGACTTAGTATGACAGACAGTTCAGGTCCCTCAAATTCTTTAAGATTTGACTAAAAATCTGTCTTTTTCAAGAAGTCACCTTTGATTGAACTGAGATAGAGTCATGATGTCACCGTGTGGTAGACTGTATCCAAAATGGGTGCATGAATATTACTGGTCCCACATAATTTTTGTCATTCTTCTATCAAGAGAGAGGGTGTATTTCCATCTCTTTGAACTCAGGGAGGCCTGTGTGACTCTGATGCTGAATAGAATGTGGTGGAAGTGAAGCTATGTGATTTCCTAGGCTAGGTCATAAAAGCAATGTATTGCTCCCTTTCGGAACACAGCTTGTAAGAATTCCAACTAGTCCGAAGCCACCATGCTGGGAAGACCCTACGCAGAGAGTTTGTGGAGGTGGAGAGAGGCCTGAGGAGCCCTAGCTGTGCCAGCTCCAGATGTTTGAGTTATCCCATGATGCTGAGCATTTGGATGATTACATGTAGCCTCCTGCCTTCAAGTGGCCCCAACTGATGCTGAGTGCAGCCGAGAGCAGCTGTCCCTGCTGATCATTGCCTAGGTTCCAGCTTCATGTGTAAAATAAATGTTGCTGATGTGTTAGGCCACTAAGTTTGGGGGTGGTTTGTTATGCAGTCACACATAACCAGAGCACACAATAATTTAACTGACCGTTTGCTTATGTATTTAGGCTGAGACATGGTTGATAGAACCTGTTTAGCTTCTGTCTGTTTATATTATTTTTATTATTTTTGCATAACTATCTAATAAATGCTGTGAGGATGTTTTTGCATAGGGTCCGTTCTACACAAATCCCCTGCATTTGAAACATATGTACATGTGGAAAACTAGTAGTGTTATTTGATACACAGGCATACCTCAGAGATATTGCAGGCTTGGTTCCAGACCATGCAATGAAGCAAACATAACAGTAAAGTGAGTTACAATTTTTTGGCTTCCCAGTGCATATATAAATTATGCTTACACTATACTATAGTCTATTAAGTGTGCAATAGCATTATCTCAAAAAAACAACATGCCTACCTTAATTAAAAATACTTTATTTCTAAGACATGCTAACCATCATCTGAGATTTGAGCAAGTCATAATCTTTTTGCTGGTAGAGGTTCTTACCTTCAATTTGCAAAGAAAAGGAAAGAAAGAAAAGTAAAAAGAAAAAAGAAAAGAAAAGGTTAAAAAAGCAGTACCCACACAGCACAGCAAAGCAAAGAGCAATAAAATGAGGCGTGGCTGTGTGGTGTTTGCCAGTACGTTTCCCTGTACCTTCTTCACTTGTTGATTATGTGGGAGTCCTATGGATCATTTTATTAGCAAGGGTGATTTGGCTGTGAGTGGCACAAAATTCAACTCTCACACAATAAGAAGCTTAGGGGTAGATGCCTCGGATTTGGTTCTGTCAACTTTGGCATGTCTGCTAGGTTTTAGGCTTGCTTTCTCAAAGTCACAAAAAGGCTCTTGGGGTTCGAAGTACCACATGAGACAGGGAAATACTCAGCTAACAAAAAATCGTTTCTCTCCTGTACATCTCTCTTCTTTTTGCCAAAGCCCATAACAGGCTCCCATCCAGAGTCATTGGTCATTGTCAGTCTAATGATCTTGGTTGGCGATGTCTTGAATAAAACCTCAGAGATCTCCAGGATTCTATTAGAAATTATTTTATATCATAAAAGTGGTATGGTCCTTAAAGTTAAGGACCTGATAAAGAGAAGGAAGATCAGATTGTATCAAGTTTAATCATCTTTAGGGTTAGACTGACAAAACATGTCTTTTCTCATCTCAGGAGCTAAAAATGCCACATACAATCATGTCATTAACATGTATGTAAGCTGGAGACCGAGATTCTGCTGACACTGAGGCATGAGAGCAACTGCTCTTCTAGGTATAAAATCCTTGTTTTAGACTTGAAAGAGTCTAAATTCAAAAGAGTCAGGAACTCTATCAGGGCTTGATAAAAAACAAAAACAAAAACAGTGACTCAGCTGAAATATATCTTTGTTAAGAAGTCGCAACTATTGGAAAAGTTATTCTTCAAATTGCTTGTTACGACATAACTATCACCTAAGTAGTTAAGCACCTTCATACTCTGGGGAGATCAAGAATTCAGTGTCAAAAATTGAACAGAATCAAACCATGATATTATATAATTGATGTTATATAAATGTAATTTTAGAAGATTAAATTGAGTATACTTATAAGTCAGCTTCATTATTCCCACTTAAACTACAAAATTATCAATTTCATCTGTGTTTAACATTAAAATCTAACTAGGTTTATATACAATATTGAGACATTTATGGGAATATATGATTCATCATACTAATAAGTTTATTTGTGAAATATAAAAGTTATTTTTAAACACAAAAAGTTTGCATTAAGTAAAATAATTTAAGCACTTAAAATTTTTAATACATTAAATTATAAATACAGATTGAAACTTCTGAAGTTGTTTAACTAAGTTTGTAAGTGGTACCAAACATTAATGAAAGGACCTTTAAAACCAATTATTAAAACCTCCTAGGTTATTAATAGAATTATAATAAACCTATAAGCTAAAAGCTTAAAGACAAGTGGTTTTTAAAATATGTGATTTTAATAATATGAATTTTAACTTTTAAAAATCTAACTAAATGTATGAATAGTTTTTTTTTACTGCGAAAATTGCCCTCAAGTTCACCAAGAAATTCATATTTAATAGCCAAGTCTTATTTACATTTTCACCCCTAAGCCAGTTGATGGCAAGGGTAATAAGTCCACAATGATTAATTTAGACCTATCCTCTCACCATAAGGGCCTGGGGAGGCTTCTCTCCTAATCTCCTGGTATCCTAGCACATGTTAACAAACTCAGCCTATTCATCATAAACAGAACTTCATGCCATCTATACTAAAAGATAAAGTCTCACTTGGCCAAGAGATTCTTAATGTTTATTTCCGGGGGGTGAACACTGCAATCTCTTTGTAGATCCTCAATATTTTACTAATTTTGACGCATGTAACCCCTTGATAATTCCTGAGTGCTTTAGTGAATAAATACCATGACTTCCAAATATATCTTATTTAGATCTTATAGGTTTCCTTGCCCCAGCTAGCTGAGCATTTGAGGTTGCATCTTCCTTGAGGGAGGAAGGCTCAGAAAAGTGCCCATGGCCTCTGCCTGGCTTTCTGTCTGGGACAAAGCTGTCCCCCAGCTTCCATCTTGATGCCAGATACTTCAGTCTCTCCCTGTGTGCCACTGGTGCCTTTCAAGCTGCTACCCAGGTGCTGGAGCTCAGAAGCAGTAAGTCTGTATGTGGATTCTTAAGGGGAACTGCTTGGAACTCTGTAAATTTCTTCCACCAACTCAGTTTTTGCTGGTGTTTGCCAGTGCCGGGGTACTTATCTTCGTGGCACTGGAATTTTGGGCTGCGGGGTCTGGTGTGGAGCTGGGACTCCCTGCTCCCAAGATATCCTTCCCAAATTTTTACCCACCACATGTGGACGTGGGACTAGCCTGTTCCATCTCCACCCCTCATACCAGCCTGAATAACTGTGGTTCTTTTACTTCCATAGTTGTCAGACTTCCATTCAACTCCGTTTCTGGTGGTTCTGAGTAATGGTTGTTCTATATTTTACTTATAATTTAGGAGTGATGTCCCCACTCCTATATTTTAAAGATTCTCCTATGGGGTTCTGTAAAACCACAGGGCTAGTCTAAAGCTTAAATCCATGAATTCGGTTATTTTCACCTTGTACCTCCTATATAGTTGATGGAAACTTGAACTATTCTTTTTAATCATTTGTTGTATTTTTTCCATCTCCATTTAGTCCCCTTACACCCTCTACCCTCCACCCTCCACAATCACCACTATGATTTTCATGTTCATGAGTCCTTTTTTCTTTTTGCTCGATCCTTGTACCCCCTCACCTCCCTCCACCACAATGGCTGTCATCCTGCTCTCTGTGAGTCTGTCTTTATTTTGCTTGTTAGTTCAGTTTGTTCATTAGATTCCACATATGAGTAATATCATGTGGTATTTGTCTTTCTCTGACTGGCTTATTTCACTTAGCATAATGTTCTCCAGGTTCATATATGCTGTAGTAAAATGCGAAATTTTCATTTTTTTTTAATGGCTGAGTAGCATTACATTATATAATATGTATAATGTATAATATGTCCCAAAATATTTTTATCCACTCATCTACTGATGGACACTGAGCTACTTCCATATCTTGGAGATGAAACACTACTCTTTTGATTGATGTAGTTCCTTCTCTTAGATGTCAGTGAACTCTGTGCAAGATTTAATCAACATTAACTAAAAGGAACACACTTTTCATTTCATGCAGATCTGCTCAAATAACAAACTGCCTTTGTGATAGAAAAATTTTTTGATTGTTTGGTAATCTCAAGTCAACTTATAAAACTGGTTTAATCTGTTAAAGTTTTATAATGAGAGATTAATAAAATACAAATTTAAATCAAATAAAGAAACTAAAGGAAAACTTTAATTGGCCATTTTCAACTACAAAAGGAAAATTACTCTCATATAAAAATTATTAATAAAATCCTATGTGTCAATGATATAAAATCTAATGCAAGCAAAAGCTGATAATCATTAATCTCTGAAATACTCTTGAGTTGCATCTCTCAGTTCAAGCTGGGTGTGCAATACATATTATGGTTAAGAATCTTCTGTTTTCATGATGAGGCAAGTTAGGATTTTTGATATGACAAACTCATTAGGAGAATATATTCAAACTTGCATTTGCCAGTTGGTTAAATATGTTGAAACTGTCCATTCATGCCAAGTAATTTGAAATAAAAATTTTAGTTTTAATAAATACTACTTAGAAAAGTCTGAATTCTGTGAAAAGTTTTAATATTTTTCAGCCAAGTAAACAATATCTTGTTTTTCCTGATCAAGCTTTTGATTCATAGGGTCTTTAATTGGATAAAATAAATAAGTGTTGAAGTTTATAAGAGAAAGTGATTGATAACGTTAGAAAGTGAATAGTCAGGAATACTACCTATTTGTCTTCTTTGTGCAAAATAGATAAAGGAACCCCCGTTTTGCAGATTAGGTCCATGGCTCATGGATTGAAAAGTGGATGTTGCCTTTGTATAAGTATTTTTAAGTGAGTATTCTTTTCCTCTGGGCAGATACAATCTGTTGCCAGAGTCCATGACTCAGCAAGAAGATTGTATGTTAAATGATAGTCCCTACTATCTTTTTGGCCAATGGCCTTGGGCAGTAAATACTCTGTGTAACCATTTATGGTGGTTCTGTGAATGGTAGAGAAGAGTTTCAATGGAAGAGTTATTAGGAATATATTTTTCAAAAAGCTAACATATATTTAATCTTCATCACTGTAACAAGGTTCTTTGGTTATAAGCAAGAGAAACAGACTTTGGCTAATATAGGCAATATTTATAGAATCTTATAAGGTATTACAGTTCACTGTGTTTTTAAAAAAAGCTGAATAATCAGCTTTTGGAAAAATATGAGTCAGGGCATTTCATAGATCAAGCTATCAGGCACTAACTGGGTCTCTTATGACCTGGAACAGTTATTTTCAGTTCTTGTTAAGCTTCACAATAACCTGGGGAATTTTTTAAAATCCTGATGCTCAGGCCATCCTCAAGACCAATTAAATTAGAGTCTTTTGGGTGGACAAAAACATTAATAATTTTTAAAACTCCCCAGGTGAAAAATGCTTCATGATTTCATCTTTGGGATGATGAAAGCCAACTGATTTCAGTCTTTATGTCATTATAGTTAAGATTTAAATGATCTCTTTAGAGTAGAGAAGAATCTAATTCTCTGGGTTTTGGGTTGTACCCACCAACCCTTAGACAGGAGAGGGGAAGATACGCTGAAGAACAGTAGACCACACTGTATGTAAGGGGCTATCTGAAACCATCCTTTGTTTAGGATGGTTACTATTATAGTAAATTGTGACACTGGTGTTTTTTTTTTTAGAAATAATGCATGGATGGTGGTGTAAACCCTTGAATCTTAATGTTACCCTATATTCTCTTTTAAGAAAGCTTCCCTTACATCCTAGGAATCATTCGTGTGCTGTCCAACTGAGACAACACAAGAACAGGAAATGTGACAACTTGGGTTTGATTTGAAAGGGCAAACTTCACAGAGAACTTATATATTATTTTATATCTATATTATCATATTTTCCCCAAATCCTTTCCAATTTTATACCTCTACCATAGAAACCTATAAAACATAATAGCAAAAAAAATCACTGAAGGAGAGATGGAAAAGAGTGAGCTTTTGATATTTCTCTTTAGGGCTCCATTTGAAGTCTTTCTCCTCTTGATTTGTACAAGTTCCACAAGCATTTGGAGATTCTAAGGTGGGGGCCCAGCAGGACTCTTTAACCCTTTCTCTGCCCTCTTCCAGTTCATACCAGTTTTATACCAAAAACTAAATTAAATAAACTGTACATAGCAGATAGGGGAATGGAGGTCGCTAACTTACTATATCCTCAACCGTAAAATGAGCTGCAAATACAAAACTGTTCAGCTGAAAGTGAGTGTCTCTGTTTTGAGGGGAAAAAAAAGGCAGGATATGAGGGATTCTCCAGCATAAAAGGGTTTTTAAGCAGGAGGACAAAGGAAGCACAGAAAGCGCTTGGCCTCAGAGAACAAGTTATTCATCATTCAGGGTTCTCGCTAGAACAAAGAAAAAGACCTGGATAGGTTTAAGAATCCTTTGTGCCTCAAGCTGGCTTCCTAGAACAGTTCATCCTAATTTTGTGTGGATGTTAGACCTCTCCAATGGTGGACACTTGTTTTAAGTGTTATCAGTCACCAAGTTAGCAATCACAAGGCTTTTCAACAATCTTGTAAGTGGAAACAATCTTTAGGGCAGGAGGAACTATACAATTGAAGTAATAGCATCATCTTTTCAGGCTTATGAAGAGTTTTATATGTTTTACTGCTTTTTAGAATAATGGGGAATTGTGATATTACTGTGTATGATCTTGTGTAACATGATACATATATTACCAACTAATGGATAAATAAACTCTCCAGTTTATACTTAAAGATAAATAAAAATTGGTGGGAAAAATTATCGTCAAAGTGAAAGTGGCCAAAAATGAAGGAAACTAGGTATAATGTTAGGCCATAAATTTTAGAAAGTGGCAACTGAAGAAAGGAAAAGAAAATTTTGGTTATATATTCTAGCTCCTAAATCCTAACACCTTTTTTTTTTTTTCCTGTATGGTAGAAATAAACATATATGATGAAACTCTGAAAAATTTTACTAATGACCCAATTCGGAGAGAAACAGTCTTTTAAGACCTGGTGAAAGGCCTGGAAAAATATTTAAAAGTAAAAAAAGAAATTAAGTAGACATCCCTATCTAGCTCTGACAAATCAGTGCCAAAAGTTCTTAGCGTTAGGAGAAAGAGCTGAAACCCGTGAGAGTGAGATAAGACCTGCACAATGGGAGCAGGGCCTGGGTATGAAACAATTTTTGCATCTCAGAGGATGAAATAAGTTTGGAAACCCAGAAAATGCTGAATGTCCTCCCAGCTGAATGCTCCCCCATCTCCATGCCCTGAGGCTTCAGCAATACAGACAAGGAGTAGTAGTCAGCACTCCTACAAAACTGTGGGGGAACCATGGTGTGCAGAAGGGACTAATTATCCCAGGTAAAGAAGGAAGCGTAGAAGAGAATTCACTGATACTACCCGAGAGAAAACAGGAGTTCTGAATAACGATGCCAACGTTTAAGTCACAGAAGGATGGAAAGAAAAACTGTGGAGCCCCGTATCAGTTATATTCTGACCCGTAAGAAACCACCGTAACTTAGAGGCTTCAAATAACAAGCTTTTATTTAATTCATATTTGTGCAGCTTAGCAAATTGGCCTGTGGTCAGATAGGCAGGCAGATCTGGCTTCAGCTGTGCCCAGACATTAGTTTGTTGTCAGCTGCCAGATTATTTGGAGGTTGACTAGTCTTCGATTGTTCAGCTGGGACTGCTTAGCTGACTCCATATGGCCTCTCATGCCCCAGCAGGTTAGTCCAGTCTTGTTTACATTATGTCTGGACAGAGGTGGAAGTGAAGAACCAGAAGTGTGTGAGGCTTCTTGAGGCCTAGTCTTTGAACAAAGTTACCATATTCATTTGACAAAAAAAGCCAAAAGTCCTGCCAGAAGTTAAGGGGTGGGAAAATAGGTTCTACCTACTGGGCAGAGCTGCCCAGTTGTATTGATTGAAGCACTGATGTGGGAGACTATGCAAACACACTATAACAAAAAAAATGATAGACAGACAGACATAACAGGAGGACCCCCAAAATCCGGAATTTATTAATGAAAAACTGTGTGTTTATTCTTGCATGTTTAAACTTCAGTCACCTTCAGAGTACTCTCCATTTGATGCAATACCTATTGAGACATTTTTTCCCACTACTCAAAACAGTTTTTGAACTTGCCAATTTTTATGCCTATTAGTGCTTCTGCTGTTTTTTGTTTCACCTCTTCCACATTGGCAAAACATTTCCCTTTGAGGACTTTTGTCATTTGGGAAACAAAAAAAGGGGTGAGATTGGGTGAATAGGGAGAGTGGGGCATGGGGGTCCTGTCATTGTTGGTCAAAAACTGCTCAACATTCAGCACTGTGTGGGCAGGTATACTTGTAAATCACCCATCATGAAATGGGCAAACAGGTTGAAACAGTCTGCAGAAAAATTCACTGAAGACAAACTTAGCCTCTCACAACAGTGCCAGCTGGCACGCTGACGCCGATGGGCTCCTAGAACACTCACCTAGTGGGGAAGCCTGCACTACAAGGGGCCCACCCTCCAGAAGGTAATTCCATTTTGGGGGTCCCCACTTGTGTAAATTCTGTAAAACAAGAACCAGGTGTTAAACAATAGAGTGAGAAACAAAGTTAGATTGAAAAATAAGAGAAAGAAAATGAGTACAACAATGGCAAACTCCATTATAGATCTGATGAATAAATTAGAAACAGCAAAATTAGAATAAGTAGCTACAAGTAAATCGCTGACATAGAGGAATGATGATCACAGTGAAAGGAGAAAGCATGAAAAGCAAGCATAATAAAGCAATTCTGGAGACAGTAACAGATATGGACCAGAAAAAAAAAAGAATAATTGGCATTCTTGTAGTAGAGAAGTCAACAAATGAACCAAAAAAATAAGCACAATGATAAAAGATAATTTCCTTGTATAATAGCTGCTTTCACTCTTCTCCAAGAACAGTCAATGTCAGAAGACAATGGCCATCTACAGATTTCTAAAGAAGAAGAACTGTAATCAAGGAACATTATTTATATTCAGCTAAGTATTTATTTTGAAATTAAAGCAATAGAAAAGCATCTGAAACATGGAAGAACTGAGGAGACATATTATAGAACCCCCAAATTATTTTAGGAAAAAAATAAATAAACCAGTTCAACCTATCAAGAGATGAACCCAAATAAAGAGGCTAGAAATGAAAAGTAACAATAAAATGATTGGTCATGACCATTGAATCTACTTAAATATGTACCATAATTACCTGGGAGAATTCTTAATACAGAACAGAAAAAATATCTTGTAAATCTTGACAAAATAAAAATTAGATATACTCTAAAATAATGTAAACATTGAAATAAAATATATAATTATATTGTAATAATATAACTAACATATGGGTATTAGTGCTTATCTTCATACCCTTTTTTTTCTTGCTAACAAGCTAACAGCAATGCTGTCTAAGTAGAAATACCCCAAAATAACATGTAATATCATTTAGAAGTTCTCTTCTTGGTTATAGAAATCTTTAGGAACTAGTATTGAAGAAACGTTAATCAGCCATTTCTTCAGTTTCTTTTTCCTCTATTAAAGTTTCATAAAATAAAATATATTTATCTGCAAAATAATAATATATATTGTTATATATTCTCAGTGTCTTACATTTAATAATTTAATTCTTTTTAAAAAAGATTTTATTTATTTATTTTTAGAGAGAGGGGAAGGGAAGGAGAAAGAAAAGGAGAGAAACATCAATGTGTGGTTGCCTCTCACCCCACTGCCCCGCACTGGGGACCTGGCCTACAACCCAGGCATATGCCCTAGAACGGCAGTCAAACTGGTGACCCTTTCATTCCCAGGCCGGCACTCAATCCACTAAGCCACACCAGCCAGGTCAAATAATTAATTTAATTCTGTTAAAAAAGCCATTGAAAAGGTTCTGTTTTTTCCAGATTTTACTTATGAGAAAACTGAGACACAAAAAATTATTTAACTTGCTCAGTTCACTTGAGGCTGGGAGGATTTGTATTCAAGCAAAGGCAGTGCTGTTTATATAACCATAGTAGGAAACCATTGTCATATATTGTTTTCTATCTCTCTGTTTAGTTATTTAGTTAGCTATTTTTTGTATGTATGTATGTATGCATGCATTGAGAGATATTTCAAGAATGAAGTTCCCTAAGTTACTGAGTGTTGCTGGGTGGTGGCATTTCCTCCTTTAAAAATCTTCCTAACTTGCTTGAATTTATTCTTTTTATAACAAACACATATTGATTTTATTAGAAGCCAATACAGTCATGATTTTTGTAAAAATGATATGGTTTTTTTCATATTGTGTGCAATTAGTAAACATACTTTTAGGCTTAATTTATGTGAAATTGTGATCTTGGCTCCTTGGTCCTGACCCTGCTTTTCCAGGGCTTCTTTATAATAAAATACATGCTGTGCCAATTACTGCAACATAAAACATGGGCTTCCTTTTTTAAAAAATGAGAAATAATTTAGATACAATAAAGTCAACCAATCTTACATGTTTAGTTTTACGAATCCCAAAACATAACATTTCTTATTGCAAAAAATAATCTGCACAAATTTCCATTTTTTTTATGCCTAGGAGTGATGGTGAGATCTGTGTGGGGCCAGTGCAGGAGAAAAGAGCATCAAGGAGTGAGGCAGTGTTTACAATCCTAAATCATGCAGTGTGTTGACAGGAGTTTAATGGTCACCACACAGTTCAGATTGGAACTGTTTAAGGTTTACGGGGAGAAAATGGGGCAATTAAGCAGTTTAGAACCACAAACTAGTTGCATTTATGCTTTGCATCTTAAAATAAGTAATGTTGTTTCCCTCCTAGGCAAGCTGGCCCATGTAGAGTGGGCTATGGAATTAGAGAGAACCCTTATGTTAAATGTGTGTCTGTGTTGTATTATGTGAATACACACACACACACACATATGATTCTGATTTATCATCAAGGGCTCAATTAGAGAAGCAGGAACACTAGTACATGTATATACATAGGTAGTAAGTGACTTGTGTTTGTTATGGGGACTTGACCCTACCCAATTTTTTGAGCTGGTTAAGCAATTACTTTAAGGTTCTTGTCTTCCTATTTCAGTCTGAACCTCAAAGTTCACAAGGCAGGAGTTGTGAGGGAAGATGGATGTAAAGTGGTAGAGCTTAAGAGTGAGCAAGAACCTGCAAACAGGAGTTGTAGTCCATAAAGTTGGACTGAAACATCTGCCAGGCCTCATTGCCTGTAACTTTGGTGGTATGGAGGTACTATGGAAAATGGGACTCTTTGCAGGGGTCTAAACACACACTCTTGACCCAGAAATTAGAGAAGCTAAGGGATTACGCAGATGAAGGTGGAACACTTGCAGGTTTAGCTACTACCACACACCAACAAGATGAGTGTGCCGATCGACAATAATGTGTGTGATCTGCACAATGGTGCTCTTCACTTGGTCCGTCATACCTCCCACAACAATCTCTGTGGTCCACCTTAATGGGAAACACACGGGACAAGGATTTCTTGGAAATGTAGATCAGCTTAGCCAAGTTGATGTAATGCATAGCTATCACACGAATGGAACTGCTGTTTATGACAAGCAGAGAAATTTCACTTGAGTTATTGTAATCTAAATTAATCACCCACCTAAGGCATTAAGTTCATCCAGTGATCCTGCTTTCTGTTTTCAAAATAAATGATGTACCTGAAGCCTATTTTCTCTGCATAATTATTTGAGTTGCTGGATTTTGAGCTGCCCTGGAAAGTGTCTGCATGGTGTGAAAATTACCATATGAATGAGGTCATGAATTGCTGCTCTCCCACATCAGTTAACATTGTGTGCACAGAATGTAGACCATGCTTGACTTTCTACTATCTGAAAGGTGTAAAAATACTGATACATAATCTTTGAAGTATGTGGGAATCATGACTGGATAATATCATATAAAAATAAAAGGAGAAGAATGATGGATGAGCATTCCCTTTTTTCTTTCTTTCTCTGTGATAACATTAAGTCTGAGTGAAAAGAAGACACAGGTAGTCCTTTCATTTGCTGCTGTTTCTTTTAACTCAAATAAAGTTTAAAAGTCACCCTGGAATCTTCAAAATGCCCACTCCCATTAATAGTTCTACTCATAAGGGAAACAGTATGCTAACATTTATTGCATAGTGTCTTTTGAATAATTTTTTATTATTTACACAACATATAACATGATACTATCACTTCATATCCTCTTAGCTGATTTCTCATATTGCCCTTCCAGCTTTCTCTGGCTATCCAGTCTTGTTCAAATTGAACCTCATCTGTTCTGAATAATTTCAACCTTTACTTATTAAAGGCTTTGGTAAGGCTTGTTTGCTTTTCTATATGAGAAAGTGCTTGTTGATGGCCTGAAAAGTCCAGAAGTGATTGATTTATGAAGTGCCTATTCAAGATAGCAGGTCTCTGTCTCAATGGTGCAATCAGTTAGCTATTTTAAAACACATTTAAAGAGCAGAGATTAATGTAAAAGGATGACGATGCATAGTCAATTAAATTTAAGCAAAGGAAGCATTCTTGAAATTAGAATCTTACTTGTGTGGTAAGGAAGAGTGAAGCTGCCTAAAAATGGATTATCAGCGCTGAATTCACACCCCCACTTCCTGCTGAAACAAGATTTTTATTTTATTTCCATAATTATTTTACCTTATTACACAAAAATTTTAAGTGATTCTTTTGTAATGACAAAAATATAGTCATTACAAAAGAATATAATAAGTAATAATGGGAATAAACAATATGAAAAGGCCACAACAAAATAATAAAGGGTAGAATAAGATTAGCACATGGAAATGTGCATGCAGACTTCCATATGATTGCAAAAGCTGTTGAATAAAGCCAGCTGATCAGTTATATCCCTAATATAGTCCATAAAGAAAGATAACTAGTTTGCATCTATGCCCAAGAGATGTGGAAGACTTATAGTGGAATGTTCAATTTATAGATACACGTTGGAGTAATGTGTGATACCTTCTTTGAGCATCAGGAATTGGTTAATTTCTTATATCAGGACTAAATCCACAGATGAATTGGGCATCTGCATGCCCTTGCAACTCCCAGGTGGGATGGCTTTCACTCTGTGTTTGGCTACGGCAGGATACTCACTGAAGTAAGGAGCCTTGTTCTCAAGCCAGTGCTCTGTACACAGTGAACTCTCTGAGATGTTTACAAAGTGATAGACTGACAGGGAATGGAATGAAAGCCCCAAACTAAAGGTGAGATTATGGTTACATTTCTGATTGAAGTCCCAATTTTAGAATTTTTTGAAACATAGTGTACATTATATTTGATCCAGGTTAATGGGTTATTGTTGGTTGAGGGGAAAGAAGGAACATAATTGAATGACAAGCTAGTTAATAGTCTTTTACCACGCCGAGAAAAACAACTATTCAAGTCAAGAGGCAGTATTCAGACATAGCTTCCTCTCCATGTGGCGGTATAAGCCAGCCATAAATTCCTGCCTGGGGAGAAATGTGCTATATTTTGAGGATTGGCATGGCTGGGAGCAATGGAGGTGTTCTCCTTCTCTCTAAGGGCAACTTCCAGAAATTGCAGATGGCACTTTCCAGAAAAGTTATATGACATTTCTACTTATGTTCCATTGGCCTGATCTTAGTAACAACCACATCTAACTTCAAGGAATGCTGAGAAATATAGTCTTGATTCTAGGTAGCAATATTCCCTGCTAAAAATTAGGGATTTTTACTAAGGGAAAGAGATAATGAGTATTTGAAAACTACAAGTTGCCTCTTTCACAGGGTATAAAGTCAAGAGTTTGATTTTTGACTTTGTTATGTTTGAAATACCAATTATGTAGAGAGAAGAAGTGTAATTGGATATTTAATTAAGGAAAAGATGGGCCTGGAGATTTGTGAGTTACCACATGTAGATGTTATTTAAAACCATGATAATAAATGAGATTAACTAGAGAATAAGTTTATAGACAGTAGAGGAACCAGGACTGCTGAGAAGTGGGCTACTCCAATAGTTAGAGGCTGAGGAGAAGAGAGGTATCCACACCATGGGATTAAAGAGAGTGACATACTAGGAGAACTGTGGGAAATGTGTCCTGGAAGCCACATGAAGAAAGTGTTTCAAGGAGGAAGTGGTTCTCAATGTTAGTTACCACCAAGAAGTTGGGTATAGGGAGAACAAAGAATTGACCATGGATTTAAAAAGATGGAGATCATTGGTAATGAAGAAAAGAGGGGTTTCAATGAAAGAAAAGAGACATTAGCCTAATTACAGGGACTTAAGAATAAAGAAGAAGAGATTGTTGGTACAGAAAACTCTTTTTTCCACTATATTTTATTGATTATGCTATTATAGTTATCCCATTTCTCCCCCATCATTCCCCTCCACCCTGCACACCCCCTACCCACATTCCCCCTTTAGTTCATGTCCATGTGTCGTAAGTTCTTTAGCTTCTACTTTTCCCACACTATTCTTGCCCTCCCCCTGTCTATTTTCTACCCACTGTCTGTGCTACTAATTCTCTGTACCTTTCCACCCTCTCTCCTCCTCCCACTCCCCTGTTGCTAATCATCCATATGATCTCCATATCTGTGTTTCTGCTCCTGGTCTAGCTGTTGGCTTAGTTTGCTTTTGTTTTAGGTGTGATTGTTAATATCTGTGAGTTTGTTGTCTTTTTACTGTCCTATTTTTTATCTTCTTTTTCTTAGGTAAGTCCCTTTAAGATTTCATATAATAAGGGCTTGCTGATAATGAACTCCTTTAGCTTGACCTTATCTGAGAAGCGCTTTATCTTCTCTTCCATTCTAAATGAAAGCTTCGCTGGACAGAGCAATCTTGGATGTAGGTCCTTGCCTTTCATGACTTGGAATACCTCTTTCCAGCTCCTTCTTGCCTGTAAGGTCTCTTTTGAGAAATCAGCTGACAGTCTGATGGGAACCCCTTTTTAGGTGACTGTGCCCTTATCCCTTGCTGCTTCTAGAGTTCTCTCCTTCATTTTAATCTTGGCTAATGTAATTATGATGTGCCTTGGTGTGTTCCTCCTTGGGTCCACCTTCTTTAGGACTCTCTGAGCTTCCTGGACTTCCTGGAAGTCTATTTCCTTTGCCAGATTGGGGAAGTTCTCCTTTATTATTTGTTCAAATAAATTTTCCACTTGTTGCTCTTCCTCTTCCCCTTCTGGTACCCCTATAATTCAGATGTTGAGACATTTAAAGATATCCTGGAGGTTCCTAAGCCTCTCCTCATTTTTTTTGAATTCTTGTTTCTTCCTTCTTTTCTGTTTGTTTCTTTCTTCCTTCTGGTCCACTCCATTGATTTGAGTCCCAGTTTTCCTCCCATCTCTGTTGGTTCCCCATGCATCTTTCTTCATTTCACTTACTGTAGCCTCCATTTGTTCCTCTAATTTGTGACCAAATCAACCAATTCTGTGAGCTTCTTAATCACCAGTGCTTTGAGCTGTGCATCTGATAGATTGGCTATCTCTTGGTCACTTAGATGAATTAGCTCTGAGACTTTGTTCTCCTGTTTGAGCCATTTTTTTTTGGGGGGGGGAGGGTTCTGGTTGCAGCTGTTTTGTAGTGAACACCAAGGTGTTCACCAAGGTGAGACAGCCTAGTCACTGGGTTGTGACATTGTATGTGGGGGCAGGTCCCAGAGGGAACATTGGCACTTGCTCCACACTCTCTCGGATTCCAGTCCCTTCAGCTGATTTCCCCAAGCAAACTGGGCTCTTCTGGTGCTGATTTCCATGTGGGTGGGCTTGTGTACATTCTAGGACCCTGTGGGTCTCTCTAACGAACTCTTCTGTGAGGCTGGGATTCTCTCCCAGCACGTCAATCCCCACAAGTGTTTTCAATCAGTGCCTCTAGGCTCCACTTCCCGGGGCTGGGGCCCTTCGCTGCGCAGTCTATCCTGCTGCCATTTTTGCCTGGTGGTTTATCTGCATGCAAATGTGTGCCCGCTGTCAGCTGTCTTGTGTTCCTTGCTTGGTCTGCTCGTTGCCTTCCCATGCTTGGTAACCACCACCTGTGCACCTGGGGTGTACCAACCACCGCCTGGGCTCCTGGGACCACTAGCCACTGCTTTTTCCTGCCACGACCCCTCTCCACTGGCCACCGACTCCTCCTCTCTTACTGCCCCTCTTACCAGTCTGGGTGAATAGTTGTTGGACTTCCATTTAATTCAGTTTTCTTTCTGTTCTAGTTGTTTTTTTTTCAGTTCTATATTTTTGTTGTCCTTAATCTTGGTTGCGAGAGGAGGCACAGTGTGTCAACCTATGCCTCCGTTTTGTCTGGAAGTCCAGAAAACTCTTGATAAATTTTTCTATAAATGGGAGCAAAAAATAAGGTGAGTAGGGGTAGGTATTAAGATGGGAAATAATGTGCCATGCTTTATTCTGACTGGTGTGTTATAGAAGAATAGGAAACTTTGATATGGGAAAGGGATTGATGATAACTGTGTAAGTTAGCATCTTGAAAAAATAACTGGATATAAGGGTAGGCAAGAGTATGTTTATGGTTGTGAGTATGTGAAACTCAGAGTTTGTTCTTGTATTACTGATTGTACTATTTATTTGTATTATTTCCAGGTGAACAACTGTAAACCTACTTTTGCCCATCTCCTGTATTTGATTTAATGTACTTGTGGTCTTAGATAAAAGACGGGAAGCAAAAAAAAAAATTAAATATAATGGAAGCAAAATACATGAGCTACAGAGTGAATGTAGTGTTAGGAGTATGAGAATAATTTCCTTTTTTTTTCAGTGAAATGAGAAACAAGATTATCTACTGAGAAGGAATTGGAGAAGACAGTGTTGGAAGTTTGAGCAGAGTGGAAAAGGTGTGAAAGGGTTGTCTCAAAGAGTGGAAAACTGGACTTACAACTAATACACAGGGGGTGGATGTAAGTGTTGGACTGAAATGAGATATGTACTGTTAATTCTCATATGCTTTTCTCTAGTCATGTTCAGTTTGTTAGAGTCATAGAATTGGAGTAAACCTGTGGTTAGCCAAAATTCATATTTTTCTAGGCAAATAAGATAGAGGGAAAGAGATAAATGAAGAGGAATTTTGTAAAGGAAATTATAGTGATGTTTCATAAAATCTAAAACTGGGTAAGAAAAGAAAGGAGAGGAGATGAGGGGGACTGTGGGTAGTGAGAAGTGGTGCAGAAGGCATAATTATGATCTCTCCAAGACATCCACAACCTTACCTCCAGAATCTGTGGAAATGTTATATTACAGAAAGGACTTTGAGATGTAATTATGATTATAGCTTTTGAGATGGAGAGATCTTTCTGGATTATATGGTGGCCTGAAACTAATCACATAAACCCTAAACTTCTTTGGCTGGACTCAGAGGAAAAATAAAGCATAGGGAAAGTGAAAAAGAGTTGAAGAATGAGAAGGACTCAACCTGCTGCTGCTGGCTTTGAAGATGGAATGCTTCATAGGCCACAGAATGTGAGTGGCTTTCAGAAGCTGAGAATAACCCCTGCTAACATCAAGCAAGGAAATGGGACCTCTGTTTTACAACTGAATGGAACTGAACTCTACCAGCAACCTGAGAGAGCTTGGAAGTGGAATTGTCCTCAGAGACTTCAGAAAGGAAGGCAGCCCTGCCAGATCCTTGCTTTGGATCTGTGTGACTCTAAGCAGAGAACCAGCTGAGCCACACTGTGCCTAGATTTTTTACTACAGAAAGAGATAACATGCAGATGTTATTTTAAGCCACTGAATCTGTGGTAATTTGTTAGCAGCAATATAAAACTAATAGAAGTGAAGACTGTCAAATGATTGGAGGTATCAGTGAGGATGAAGATAGATGTGTTAGATGTGGGTACTAAAAATAAGTAAACTAGAAAGATGGGGGATTTTGGCCAGAAAGTGGAATACTAGAAATCAGTATTTTACTGGTGGCGTACTTATTGATACTAACAGTTGGCTGAGATGGGATAGAATATCATACTGCTGGAAGTGAAGAGTTGGCTAGGCAATCTTAGAAGGATGATGATAAGCACAGTAAGAGTATTGCTCAGGTGCTAAAAGAGTCAAAAAATGAGAGTTGTGACCTGAGGTCAGGATAGAAGTGCAACAAGGAAGACTAGTGGTGAAGGGGTGGATGTCCTTCCAGGAAGCTAGAGCTTTAAAGGGAGAATAAAATGCCAATTATCAGGAAGAAGAAGAGAAATAAGGAGCACAGTCCCAAGTGCTGTAATATGGGAGTATGAGAGAAAAGAAGCCTTGAAGTCTATTTGCTGAAGGACAAATAGATTTTTCATGGAGAGCCAGGTTTCAATGATAAGAAAATGAAGTTCAGGGAAGAGGTTGAAAAAACTATGTAGCCCAGTGGTAGAGTGTAGGGAAGGGCAGAACCTGGGTCAGTTTGGAAGAGTGTTTAGATTTGTCTGTGAATGAGGGATGAAATGGAAGCCTCGGGCTTCTTGTTGTGTCATAGTGAAACAAGCAAAGAAGTAAGGTTTAATGAGATGCAAGCTTTGATAGTCCTTTAGAAGAAATTTGGCACATTCTTTTATATTATTTTTCTTAGAATAGATTTTTTTGGCAACATAGGGCTGATCCTGAGTGGACAGCAGCTCAGCATGGACAGGCCCCATCTTGATGAAGCATGTGTGTGACTTTGGAGGTTCTATTTACAGATGGCAGCAAGCAGTTACATGGCTGCCGCAGAGAGCTCGGGAAGTCAACACGTCAGGAACTCCCTACCAACTGACTTGACATAGGTGTGGAAATGAGACTGACTTATTCTCCTTTGACTTTCTGACTAATCAGAAATAAAAACCTTATCCCAGAATTCATATATGATGAAAAAATACTGTTTTAAAGTTTATGTTATCTGTTTTCGGAAGCTACTGTGTGTTTCAAATACAAAGAATCTGTACCATTACTTAAAGCCAGTTTTCTTTACATTAGTACTTTTATCCTTTGCTGACTTGCTAAAGAAGCAAGTTAAAAATAGTTTAATTACATGGACTTTCTGTCCTAAAGAGAAAGTTTTATTTTTAATTTTGGAAAAGCTATTTTCTAAATATGCCTTTCCCTTCATAGTAAAGAAGCTTAGTGGGGGAGGTTATAAATTAATATTAGTAGACATTAATTCTCTAAGTAGGGGATCCTAAAAGTTTGTGAGAGCTCATTATTTCATTTATAATTTCCAGACTCCTTTTTTCCCCTCATGGAATATTATAGCCTTCTGTTTCAATGGTAATGAATAACTCTACAAAAGTGTAGTAAGCAGAAGAAAGAAGAGATAAAATTCATATTCCTCAGCAAATTCTTCATCTGAAATCACTTATATCACCTACCATATTGATTACTTTCCAAAAAAGTGATGACTAGCAATATAATGGGTGTATAACTTAAGTGGTACAGAATCTTTCATGATATACGATGACACTAGGATAATGAGGAGTGGAAGGTGTATGCTTTGGATAGGAATGAAGTAGTAGAAGATTAGATGTCAGCAGAATATACACTTTTTATTTTAGAAATCTATAGCAGTGTTAGTGAAAAATATTCAGAAAAATATAATTTGTGAGCAAGCATGAGCTGAATTGTTTGGAATAAGATCAGACTAAAATTTCACCCATCAGCTGGCCATGGCACATCAAACTGACCACACCATGAGAGGGTCTTAGATGCTGGTTCATAGCTTCCCAGGAGTCTAGATGCCCACTGATGATCCAAAGAGGCTGAGTGCTTCAGGGCTGTCTTTGAGAAACTATGGTTTGATTGTCTTAATCTAGTGAGGAAAGTGTTTCCCAGTTCTGTGTTGCTCTGATTAGATAATAGTCATTTACTGCCCTGGAAATAACCTCATACCATTCTTTTACTTCTCAAATGATGTACCTACCTAGCTTCCTACTATTACTCACATTTCATTTGGAACCATAAGTTCAGGTCCATTAATAATAAATTCTTATTAACCTTTTCTAAAGGACAAGGGTGAAACTTTTCCTGACAGCTGGATTGATTTCCATATTTGAGTATCTTTCCATTGATCATTCGCTTCAGAAAGCCTTTCAAGTAAAGACCAAGGTTTTTGATTCTACTTCTTTTTGTATCAATATTTAATTTCTAACATTCTTTCAGTTCCGTTAGGATTAAGTATATTAGCCAACACAGGTGTAAAATGTTTTTAAAATTCACAAAATCATGGACAAGTATTTCTAATAAATAAGATCCTGGAGATGTGTGCTACAGCTATTTTAACATATTGAAATTAGGAGGAAGGCTATTTCCATTTCAAAATTGTTAAAGAACTTTTGAGAGTGAGATATATAAAGAGAACATCCTTTATTTAATTAGAATTTTTCATGCCTTGGATACTTTTCTAAACTAAGATCTGGTCCATATACTTATTCCTTATCTCTTTACCCCTTTAGAAGTTTAGCAGGCCAAACATAATAGGCTGGAACTAAATCAGTACAAGCATCTACATTGCCTGCGCTGTGCCTGTCAGTCTGTCTTTGGATAATGAGTTATCTGACCATGAGTGATTTTCTAAGCCTCTTGGAGGAGCCAGTCAAATGTACAGTGAGTAGACTTTGGATGAGTTTGAACATCCTATTTCAGCTGGTGATGTGGTAAATTGTTTTTCTGCTTCAGTTCAGCCAAGATTTTTCTGGACCTGGTAATGGGACTGTAAGGATGCCAAATTTCTGTGCCACCCTTATCATATTTTCTCAGGAAAAGGACAGCCTGGCACTTCATTCTTATTAATAGCCTAATTACAAACCTACAGTCAGGACAATCCTCACATCTATTTGCGTGGTGCCCAGTGTGTTTTCATGTAGCTCAGGCATGTTAAGAAGGCTAAATTTGCAAGTTAGTGAATGAGAAACAAATTCAACCGATTTCTGCTTCTGAGTCATAGATTAGTAAGTAGTAAAGACCTTTAGAGTTACTATTTTCTAATGTAAAACTTGGACATCATCTACTTAAATTTTTAAGAAATAGCAAGTGGAATAAGCCCTTCTAAGGTGACTAAGTAGCACAGTAAGAGTTCTATGGAAATACTGGCTTACAGACGAGGGTCTTAAAATGATGCACCAATTTAGTAAAAATCATGCAATAGCTTTAGTTCTTTCAGCACATCATGACTGTAGATAATTTCCATGGCTTTCTACATTTCAAAATATGCTTTTTTCTCTAAAAGCAAAAATATGTGTTTTAATATGTTACAGAATTCTAGGCTGCAGGGTTTTCAGTGTATAGTGCTGTAATAAATTGGACTACATATTAGAGGTGACTCAGCCTGTGGCTCTAGGAACAAGATCAAATTGGATCAGAGGAAAGCCTGATTTGCCATAACAAACGCCTGTGTCTGTGCTATGCCCAAGCAAAGAAATACCGGCCTCATCATGCTAAAACAGCCCACGTGAATTGGTGCTAACCTGATTTGGATGTGTTCATTTTCCTTGGCTTAGGTTATCTTCAACAATTTAAATTGTTGCATAGTTTCAGTGTTTTTTCAGTATAGTTACTGATGAATCTTAAAGAATTTTATCATATAGTATAAGAATACCAGACATGCTTTTCATCGCCATATAAAATAACTCTCTAACTTATATTAGCAAGGTTGATTTACTCATTCATCAACTATTTATTGAGCATTCAGTGAGTGCCAGACACTGTACCAGGCATTGGGGGTAAAATGAAGAGCAGAAATGAATAATGTCCCTGTTCTCTGGAACTCACAATCCCTAAGGAAAGAGAGGATTATAATGTTCAACCTACTAAATAACTAACTTGAGTGACCACACATGACATTTTACCCAAGACAATCTGAACATTTTATCCTTATATATTTATCAAAAGGATACACTTATAGTTTCAATTTAGTTTTGGTTTAGACAATAACCATCTTAAGAAATGATTATGTAAGTTTTATGGTGGGAAAGATCATGGTTCCTAAGTGAGGTTCAAAGAGAGATGAGAGTAAGCCCTTTACTTAAGAGCGAACTGATCTAGAGATGGGGGAGGAAGCTCTCAGACTTAGGGAGCTGCAAGCAGATGGGCACAACTGGCTTTAACTGGGTACCTGCAGTATCAAATGTGGAGGTCCCCTGTGGTGGAGGTATTTGTTCCTCAAAAGTTGTGTTGATACAATATCAGCGTGTGGCTTTAGATTGATTTTTATACAAACCAAGACATCATCTCAATTTCTTTGATAAAAGAGAAGATTTTAATTAAAAAGGGATAGTCACATGAGCATCAAACTTCTTTTTTCTGCTGCAAATTGAAATGAAAAGCGGTCTGACTGCTTTTAGCCACTTGGAGTTAGGGTTTCAAATTCAGAAGACCTTGGTTTTAATTCCACCTCTACCGCTGACTACTTGGTTTGGGGTCTTGTGAAAATTGCTCAGACTCTCTAAGCTTCACATTATTGTTTTATGAGGAAAAGAATTACTGTATATAAAAATGTCTAGACGTGGACCTGCACATAAGAAACACTCAGCTAATGTGAGCTGTCATTTTGTACCAACTTAATCACTTTGCATGGCACCATTCTTAAACAGTATTTAAAGAAATACAATTTGGTAGCTAAAGCATAATTAAAATACTTAAGATTCTTACGTATTCCTGTGAGAATTGTCAAAGGCATGCATGCATTGTTGTCTTAATTTCTCAGGGCTGCCTTAGCAAATTACCATACACTGGGTAGCTTCAAAAGCAGAAATTTACTCTCACAGTTCTGGGAGCTAGGGGTCTGGAATCAAGATGTCAACAGAGCCCATTTCATTTGAAGGCTCTAGAAGAGAATCTGTTATTAACTCTTCTACGCATCTGCCATGGCAGGTATTGTTTGTCTTATGATGGCATCACTCCAGTCTCTGCCTCTATCTTCATCTTGCTATCTCTTCTGTTGTCCATCTTATTTCTCTCTTAAAGACACTTCTGATGGCAATTTAGAGCTCACCCAGATAATCTGGGATAGTCTCCTCCTCTCAAAATCATTAATTTAATCACAAATCAGGTAACAGTTACAGGTTTCAAAATTTAGGACACATTTGTATCTTTCTGAGGACACCATCAGCACATTACAATTATCAATGCAAAATGCTTCCTCCTGATAAGGACCACACTTTTTATTCTTCCCAATGATGCCATTCATTCCTTAAAACTCTCTCCTGCTCTAAAATGCTAACCTGGAAACTCTCCCAATACACAAGCAGCACTGTTACAGAACATGCCAATGGTGTTCTAGAACAGCTGTGGGGTTTGATTGCCCGCCACCAAGATGCATGACTCCCAAGGTGAGAGTCTGGTGAAAAATGAAAAGGGTTGATTATTTAAAGGTTATGCCGATTTAGAATAATGGCAGATTTCTGCCTTTAAGTCCTGCTCCCTTTAAAACATCCAAAGACAAATAGCCCTGCTTCCCTTTGCCAAACTAGACTACTTTCAGAAAATGCCACTCAAAAGTACCATCCTTCCGAAAAGCAGAAGTCTGCAGCTCAGCATTCCTGATCACAGTTCAGCTCCAAGCATCACTCATGTCTCTGTGTGCTTGGCCAGGCAGGTCCTGCGCACTGCCACCACCTCTGTCACCCTCCCAGGCAGACTTCCAGGCAGACCTCCTGACCTTGTGGCTGCCCTCCTGTTTCTCAGCTGCCCTAATTTTAAGTGCTCAGCTCAGAGCTTCTGTGCAGCCGAACATCTGGCTCTTACTATGGTGTGTTAGTGTCTGCCATTTGTGTCAGCTCCCTTGTGTCTTTAACCCTCTTTCGGCTGCCATCTTTAGTCAGGGCAAGAGTTCCCAGCGACACAGAGGCATCCAAGGTGGGCATCCACACCCACAGTTCACCCGGGCTTGTAGGAGCTTCCTTCCTCCCCACCCCCTCTACACCCACAGCTATGTCAGGAGTCACTCTTCAGTGTCACTCTGCCTGGACATGTTCTCATAGTCACTACACAATTTTCCCTGGGCAACATTGGCCTTGTTCCTTCAGGAAGGCAGGATAATCTGCCTTTGTTATGCAAAGTGCCTCGAATGCTGTACTTTCTGCTTTGTGGCTGCCATTCCAGGACCCTCTCCTGCCTTCATTCAGGATTTGGGGGGAATTCCCCTATTTTCAGGGGACCCATGCTCTGTCCCCATTACAACATGACTCTTTTCTGGCTATCTAATTTTTTCCTCTTAAACACAAATCAACATTGTTGTTTTGTTCTTCTGGTTTTATTTTCTCTTCACTTCACTCCTCACCCAGATTTTGCGCCACAGAGTAAACCCAAGGAACTGACCTCAAATGTAAGAATCTTTGCCTCTGAGAAGCCTGGTAGAACTGGGCCAAGGGTGGGGGCTATTTCGAGTTGTAATAGCTTAAAACATTTTTGCTCTGTAACACAATAACAATGACTTTTGGATCCTTGTATCTGATTAAATAAATGATTTCTGTTAGAGAGGACTCAGATCCTCCTTGATCAAAGGAGGTCTATGAGGGTTAGTGAACAGCTCCTCTCTTCTATGTCTGCTTTAAAATATTTAGGAAAGTCAAGCAGGATTAAAAAAAAAAACGAGGTTTGGAAGCAAAGTTGGAGAATTCCCTTCTCTAGAAATAAACAGCATCAAAGTGCCAGTAGTACGCCCGGGTTTTTCACACCAGACACAAACCAGCAGAAAGTCAGCAGCAGCAGATGGAGGTTTGCTTCCAACAAGGTGGGTAACAGAGTCAGGAAAGGTGCCAGTCAGAAGCACAACTGATACTGTAGAAAGCATGGCAATGGAAGTAAACTAGACTAAATTTGCCTTCCAAAAAGGTGGCTTCACTAGAGAAGGGTGTGGACTTTTTTCTATCTCCAGGAGACCCAGGCACCACTTCCTCTGGTCTAAGTGTAGGCATGAAGAGACTTCTGCTCAAGAATGACTAAGCAAAAATCAAACAAATAAACAGTAATATAATGCTTATGAAATATTTGTCAATGGTAAAAAAGTGAGCACACTACCTAGATGGAGTTAAGGAGTACTTATAAAACAAAATTTTATTTAAAAAAAGTAGAGATTTTAGAAAGTATTTGTTTTATATAGCTAATTATAGAACAATCATGAAGACTCTTTAAAAGAGAATATAGAGAAGGTAATACCGGTTAGCATTTTTGTGCTTCAGTAAACTGTACTATGTATATATATATATAAATTTAATTTTTATATTTAAAATAAAATCATGCAGACATATTAATTTAGGAAGTGAAATGGTCCTACCAATTCTTGTCATAAAATGGAATTCTTTCTTGCTTTCTCCATACTTCACTCCTTTCTATGGTTAAGCTGATTTTTCTGGCATTTGCATCCACACCTCTAAATAGTATTCATGCATTGCTACTTCTGCTCTTTCCTTATTTCAGGAGTTATTTCTTGGCTTTTTATAGAGATGTGGATTTAGCTCCTTCCTTGTGATTCCATTGACCCTGCAGCAGTCTTCCCAGTTTGCTATGGTCTAACTTTGGTTAGACCTGTTGATTTGTATTAATCAATGTTTATTTTTAACATCTATAATTCTAATGACTATAATTTCCTATTTTTAATATTAAAAAAGATAAAACAAATAATAATCAACATCTTCTAAAATGTTCAATTGTACAATAAAGTCAGGAAGTAAATGGAAATAAAAGAAAGCTAACTTTCTTCTGTAGCATAGATGCAGATGAGTGGATATGACTATAGTCTCTACATGAATAATTAGGGAAATATAGATTTAAATAAGGCTTTTGGAAGTTATAACTATTGTACTTCAAATACACACAATTTGCCTTGGCTGGTGTGGCTCAGTGGATTAAGTGCTGGCTTGCAAGGGGTTTCTGGTGCCATTCCCAGTCACAGCACATGCCTGGGTTGTGGGCCAGGTCCCTGGTAGGGAGCACAGGAGAGGCAACTACACATTAATGTTTCTTTCCCTCTTTTTTTCTTCCCTTACTCTCTAAAAATAAATAAATAAAATCTAAAAAACCCCACAAACATAATTTTCACTTAATTTAATTAATTTAAAATCTTATATTTGTTTTTAATTGTAAATTTAAAATAACACTATAATTAATTTATTTTAATCGAATTTATTGGGGTGACATTGGTTAATAAAATTATGTAGGTTTAAGCTATACAATTCTACAATACATCATCTATGTATTGTATCGTGGGTTTACCACCCCAAGTCAGCATTACTTTGTATTAGTTTCAGGTGCACTGCTTAAGGGTTAGATATTACATAATTTATGAAGTAATCCCCTGATAAGTCTAGTAATACAATTTTTTAAGAACAGAAGTAAAAGAAACTAAATTGATTCCATTTTTTTTAAAAAAATGGAGAAAATAAAAAAAATGTTAAACATTTAAAAATAAAACAAGCATCAAGATGACAGTATAATGCCAAGCTTAACACCTTTGGTAATATGTGCAAATGGCCTGAAATACCATTTAAAAAGTTTAAAAATTCTTACTTATCAATTAGATAAAACCCACAACTATTGTTTACATTGCTTTGACTATACCTCAAACAAAGGACATTGACTACTTAGAAGTTACAGAACATGATTTATCACACAAACAAAAAAAGGCTTATAACATTAGTATCAGACAAATGAGAAATATCAACCCAGAATAAACTCCAGAAAAGCAGGGAAGAAATGATAAAGATAAAATCAGAAACTAACAAATTAGAAAATAAGAACAAAAAAAAAAACCCCAGAAATATTCAATCTGAGAGATCTTTGAAAGAAAAAAATCCCTACTCTTACCCTTTTTCAAAAACATAAAACCTGCACTGGTAAAACAAACATATAAAATCCTGTTAAGAATAGTATAAATGGATTATGAATAAGCAATAATATACATTGGAACATAAAATTGTTCACTAAGTGCTTGTTACAAAATGACTGTTAAAACTATAAAAATAATGGCTGCAAAAACAATTACCATATAACTAACAATGAATGGTAGGAAACATAATGGAAAAGAGATCCACTCAAATAGCAAACAAAAATTAACTATCTAAGAATAAACTTAATAAGAAATATAGTTTGAAAAAATACAAAACTAAGATACTTTACTCAAGTACATAAAAAAAAACTTTTAATAAATTAAAAAAATGTATGGAATGCCCTGGCTGGGTGGCTCAGTTGATTGGAGTATCATCCTGTATATACCAAAAGGCATGGGTTTGCTTCCATGTCAGGACACATACCTAGGATGCAGGTCTGGTCCCCGGTTGGGTGCATATGGGAGGCAACTGGTCGACGCTTCTGTCTCACATTGATGTTTCTCTCCCTCTCTTCCTCCCTTCCTCTCTCTCTAAAATTAATAAACATACCCATGGGTGAGGACTAAAAAACAGAAAAAAAAAACATAGAAGATCCCACATTTGCATCAAAACTTAATTCACTTAAAACAGGGAGCAAGAATGCATAGTTAACTGTGGAGAAAAAAAGTTTTGATCAGTAACTAAAATTATGAAAATAAGTTTATTTTGTGTATTGGGAATTGTTTCTGAAACATATTTTCCCCTTGCCTCCACAGCTAAGTCTACAGACAGGCTAAGGCATGAAGTTTATTGTCCAGGAAAGAGGGTAGTACCAAGGATCATAAAATAAGGAAGAAGGGAGATATCATCTAGGGCAGTGCTTCTCACACTTTAATGTGCATCCAGCTGAGGGTATTGTCTAAATGTGGTTTCTGAATCTGTGGGTCTGGGTGGGTCCTAAGACCCTGCATTTCTAAAACGAGCCTCAGTGGTGCTGTACCTCCCGGCCCAGAGACTGCACCTTGAGGAACAAGGGCCAGAGCAGCGGTTCTCTAATTAAGGTCTCCCGAATTACAGCTCCAGCATATGCTCAGGCCCCACCCCAGACGTAGTGCACCTATGCCTTAATAATCCCCGTAGGTGATTTTGGTGCCTCTTGATGTTTGAGAATCATTGACCTGTCAGAAAGAGAACATGAAAGGTCATTTTTGTGGCTGTGTTTGAGTGTGTGTGTAAGACTTGATTATCTTAGTTCTATCAAACGGTACGAATCTCAGGGGGGCCGGGTGCAAGTGCTGGAGGCACTAGAGCAATTCCATTTCGGCTTGATAGAAAACTCCCAGTGAAGTGGTAGCTTCTGCTTTCAGGGAGTTTGCAAGCCTCCAGAAACCCAGTGAGTGCAAGATGGTGGATATAGCTGCAAGGATTTGTATCACTGATTTAGTATAAACCAATTCCTCGTAGACTATGAGTATCCCATAGGATATCCCAAAGTTATCACTACCCCCTATGGTGGTCATGATTGGAGTCAAAAAAGGTTATTGCAGGGTTTAGTGTGGGAAATGTTGAATTAGAGCGGGACAAGAGATCCTTTAGAAGAGGTTGGCTGTCCTATACTAGGAAGAGAATGATGGTGAGGGCGGACTCAGAAGCTTCACAGAGGCTGTTGGTGCTGAGGCGAGGGCATCATTGTCTGAGGTAGCGAGCTTCCCAGGAGCCATCACAGAACTTCTCCTCTGCCTGGAGACCAGACCGGAGTGTTCCAGAGAGTGAGGGCAGAGCCAGGAGGGCAGACATGCGAGCGCAGAGATGGGGGTGGGTGGGGGAAAGGCCAGGTTGACAGCACTTGGCCTGGTGCCTCTTCCAGTTCCTTGAGGCCAAGGATACAGAGGCTGTTCGCTGCAAAGTCACCATTTTGGGAGAAGGAAAGAGGTTGGAAAGAGAACCAAAGAAGTAAAAAATTGATCTAGAGAATTTGAACTTAGAATTGAATGAATATTTTTTGAAAGATTATTTTTAGACAAAATGCAATGTAGTTACTCCTAATTAGCAGTTCACTTTTATCCTGCCTTTAGTAGGATTTGGGGAATCCAAAACAATAAATAAAGCTATGCTTATTTTTGTATATCTGAGAGTAGTGTGCAAATTTCAACTCCAGCACATATATACCAAAAATAGGTTGTAATGACTATGGATTACTGTATGAAGTGAACAAATAATGTTTATTGTTAATGTGTTTGTGTAGTTTTCCCAGTAAAAATGACATTCTTCATTTTGTATTGTTTTGAACCATAACTGATTTGACAATTTCTTGGTAGAAATACATGGATGAAAAAAGGTAAAGTTTGTTCTCTGCAGAGAAAAACTGTAGGTAAATTAAAAAAAAAATTATACGGCATGCATTCTGGAGCAAGGCTGTCTGGGTTTGAATCCCATGTGTGCTTCTTTCTACCTCAGTTTTTACATCTTAAAAATGGGAGTGATATTAGTGCCAACTGCAAAGGATTGTTTTAGGTGTTAAATGAATTCACGGACTTCCTTCCTTCTGTCCATGACACAGACTATGTGCTGTGTAGCTAAGGACTGTGATTTTTTTTCCTGCTTTTTCCCCTCTAAACTTTTCACGATAATTAATTATTATTTTTTAAATATAGATGTTATAAAAGTAAAAAGGAAATTAACAGCAGAAATCTTGATTTAGCATGTGAGTCTTACATATTTACTACCTTGGTATTTCAGTTAAAGACAGCAAAGTATTTCTATATTTTCATTATTTTCTTGAAAAGACATGGAAAACTGTGGAGATTGGTGTTTGTTTGTTTGTTTTTTCCCCTGATAAACTGTGTTCTGTACTTTTGTGCATATGCCATTCTAAGAATTTCCCAGGCACCCTGGGTTTTGTTTTGATGGCCATTTGAAGGAAATTAATTTTAAGGAACTATATAGCTTCAATCAGTTAATGTGAATCAAAAACCTGACAGGAAATAATCTGAGCATGTCAGTAATACTGAGGTGATTTGGTGGCTTCCTTTATCACTGTCTTTCAATCATAACTAAAAATTATGATTGAAAGTAATTAAAGGAAGTAATTGAAGTATTAAGTAATTAAAAGAACCTAGCATTGACCATCGTTCTAATAACGTGTGGAGGTAAAAACAACATAGTTGGCAACTTGAGATAGTATGGAGTTTGCATTTGCCATTCAGAACAGATAATCTTATGGACCTCCTCTTGTCAGGGGCAGGAAATAGATTTTTGATGCTATCTAATATTGATTGAACTGTCACAGACTGATAGGACAAGATTTGAAGGGTACATTGTAAGCAAAGTTGAATTACTTTTTTTTTTTTTTACCATGGTCTAATCATATGAAGAGGAAAAAAATAAGACAATTAGGAAAGGATGGGTTTTATTGACTTCCTTAAAGACAACTCTTGACTATCAAAATTTTTTCAGGTTACTTGGAAGGGTTTTTTTTGGGTGGTGTCATAGAGGAGAGATAACATGTTAAGATTGGGAGAATTTTTTTTCCTTCCCCTGAGTCAATTTGCATTTAATCTGTGCAGTCTGTGGAACCTGATGGCTTTATGCTGGCTCTTATCTCCTTATTGATATTTTACTTATAATGAACCTAACAAAATTTTTTAACCCAAGAAAAATAGACCATAGGAAAATAGCAGTTATTCAGCCTTAGGGAAACACATTCTTTAAATTATTTAGATATAAAAATACTTATTTTAACATTGAAAGGAGGGGAAAAGCTAATACAAAGAACTCTAATTGAAGTAATATTTCTAGATAACTTCCTATACAGATAGAAGAATAAATAAACTCCAGAATTCAATTGTTTCTTGGCTTGGTGTTTAATGGAGTTCTACAATCTCCTTAAATAAGTGACCTGATTAGATTTCAGAGATAATTAAGTGGTAGCTTTGAGGGCAACACTTCACAAATACAATTTTACTCTAAGAAATGCTCATTGAAAATAGCACTCCACTTTATTACTAAATGGAACAATTTTAGTGTCTACAATTATTCCTTTTACATTCCTTAAAAACAATGGGCTGAGTATCTGCAATTGTTTTCCAAACAAAACATTTTTTATTCACTCGTGAAAAAATATATATACTGTTTCAAAACTAATTTTCAGTAGAAAAGTGGCTGAATTAATTCTAACACAAGCCTGTAATATATATGTTTGAATGAATAGGGCAATCTAAGAATATGATCTTCAGTACCATTATTTTTTTCTACAATGCTATTTGGCTAGTAACTTTTACTTCGATCCAAACCGAAGGGCTGTCAAAATACAAATACCAAGTTTGGTGGGACACAGCATTATGACAAATGCAATTTTTTTTACTAAATTAGGAAGCTTGTGGTGGAGATATATAACCTAAATTGGTATGGTGCACTCAGGGTTCATAATTGCATCAAATAGTTGAGCCATTATAGTGTACAGTTCTGAGAGTTTGATGAAACCCAGAGTTATATAACCACCAATAATTTTTAATTGTCAACTGTAAAGCTTAAAATGAATGTTTTTTTGAACAACCCTCTTTTCTTCCTATAAAAGTAACAAATGCCTAATGTATAAAAATGAAAGCCTTGAAGGAAAATAAGAAAAATCACTCAATGTCTATATCCCCAAGACATCATGTTAATAATTTGGTTTACTACTTCCAAATTTTTTTCCATGTATATTTGATAGTTTACTAAGTGCTGCTGCTGCTGCTGTGTGTGTTTTTTTTTTCTATAAACTATTTTGATTACTTTCCTTGAATTACTGAAATAAGTAAATTAAATATTACTTAAAATTTCCATAAATATTGCTATTTAAAATTTTTAAATTTGCTGTATAGCATTTTCCAATATGCCTGACACATAGCTTTTCTAGCCTTCTTGCTATTATTGGAGATTTGCATGGTTTCCAACTTATTCCTATGAAAATCTATACTGGTTGTGCATATATTATGGTGTCTATTTTCTTAGAATATCCTTCAAGAAATAGAATTGCTTCACTAAAATGTACACATACATTAAAGCATTTTATACTTACTTCTCTCTTGAAAATTTGTCCTAATTAAAAATATATACTATAATTCTGAAAGAGGAGAGTGAGCAGGGTCTTGAATAGAGAGAAAAAACAGTTTCTCTAAGCTAAGTAGAAAAAGTAATATTACAGATAAAAGATTTTTTTTTCTGTCTCAGGCTTAACTCAGAAAGAAAAAAAAAAGCAGTGGTACTAAGGCCAGGGTGAAAAATCAATTAAAGTTTTATCATATAGGTTCTCAACCATGGATAACTCTTGCCCCATGCCTGTCAACATTTGACAATGTCTGGAGAGATGTTATTGGTCACCATCACAGGCAGAGATTGCTACTGGCATCTTGTGAGTAGAGGCCAGGGATGCTGCTAAATACCTTACAATGCATAGGGCATTCCATCTTCCCCACTTCAAAAAACACAACAAAACAATAAGAAGTAAGTACCTGGCCCCAAATGGTATTAATACTGAGTTTGAGCAACTTTCTCGGAAACTGAAGATGAGAAAGAGCTCACGGTAAGGATAAATGTTATCAAATTTTTCTTAGAAGAAGACTGCCTCAGATGTCTTAGATGCTGAAACTTCAAGAGCTGGCAGTGGTGATCAGAAACTCTGAACAGATGTACAAGCAGGAAGGTGACAGGCCTGATCTCTGATCAGGAACCATGATTTATTGAGAGAGAGATAGTGCACAAATACATCGTGGGGCAAAAGTAGGTTTACAGTTGTGAGTACATGAAACAGTAATTTTTGTATTATTATATGTTAATTATTGTATTATTTTCCATACAAACAACTGTAAGCCTACCTAGTCCCCACTCTGTATATATTAGAAAAGAATGAGCAATAGACATTCTTTTTACCATAGGCTTTGCTTCACTGCTTGTTTCCCTGAACACTTTAGTGTTAGTATGTATGAGTCAATCATTGGGTTTATATTTATAGGGTTATTTTTAAACATCTTTAAAAAGAGAAAATTATTCACTTGTGGAAGCATGGAGTTTTGTGTTAGTTGTTCATATTTCTTTGGCTGATTTATGTGCCCAGATTATCTGTTGATAGTTATTGATATTTCTGACAGAGTGACACAGTTCTCATAGATGGTTGGTAGGGAATCTGTCCTAAAAATCCAGGTTATTTCAGTGAATATTGGATTACATAAAGGGTGAGGGTCTTGAAGTTTGTTTCATGGAAATGCTAAAAATTATGTTTGAGCTCAGCAGGTTTTAATCAATAGCTTTGTGTCCAGAACTTCTGATACTTTATGAAATAAGGAAAAACCTCAAATTTTCACATCATGGTACCATCTACTATTACACAGACAAAACAAAAATATCATGTGTCAGATGAATAACTCTTACAAATAATAGATGACTGATGCTCTCAAAGTTTCTTTGAGGAAAGAGAAAATGTGATAATTACTATTTCCATCTTAAAGGTGGAAAACAGGGAGAGATGAAAGACTAACACAAGTAGAAGTCTTTTCATTAATTGCTTAATTTATTATTATATTATCCTTGTCAATAGATAAGTCAGACTTCTGTTCTATGAATAAGAATATTGAGGTACAGATGCAAGTGTTTACAAAAAAATATTTATTGTTCTTTTGTCCATTGGACTTTGGTTAAGTGTCAGCTATGAAACTAGTTGCATAAATTCAACACAGATTGGCAGAATTTTCTTGTAAGTCAAACATTTTGATAATCAGTGCTTATGATCTGTTTCTTGACTCAACAGATATGACTTACAGTGGATATACAATTGTGTCTTAGGCCATCTCTGTTTAATTTATGTCCTAATACCTTGATGATACAGCATATGAGATGGATGAACATTAACATCAACCTCCAAAGGTTGGAAATAGGGAGACCAATTTACTACTTTTACTGATGACATGAAGCAATTATCCCCTTCATCTGACTATTGCAGAAATAAACAATTCAATCAACCTAGTAAATCAAAACCACAGTATTATAGTTGTCTAGAGCAGACATTCTTCAACATTTAAATAGACAATATTAAGCCCTGGTTGGTGTGGCTCAGTGGATGAGTGCCGGCCTGTGAATCAAAGGGTCACTGGTTGGATTCCCTGGATTGTGGGCCAGGTTCCCAGTAGGGGGTGCATGAGATACAACCACACATTGATGTTTCTCTCCATTTCCTTATCCCTCCATCCCCCTCTCTAAAAACAAATAAATAAATTCTTTATAAATAAATAAATATAAATAATATTACATAATCCCATTACCAATTTGGATCAATTTATTTAATTGCCATGGGATAGAGTTTGCAGAAGGCAGGTTGGAAAGCAGTATTGCCAAAAGTATTCAAGAAAATGCAGAATGTTATTCTGTTATCAAGGAGACAACTATTTACACTTGTTCTAAATTTTTACATGTAAAATAATTTCTACCATGATCTGTAGCTTTAAAATGAAACCTCAGTCAAGATCTAGTTCAGGAATTTTTACTCAAACAGAATATTCTACCTCTCTAGTATTAATGATTCTATTAATGTAGTTAGAATGATTCTGTATTTTCATGTGTCAGAATTACTAACCAGAGCTTCATATATTATTAATGTATTAATTTTTCAGGTGAAATAAGTTCTCTTCAAATAAATAAAAGAAATAAATAACTAACTTAACTAATATATCAAGCTCTCTGCCTTTATGACTTCTAAAAAAATTTAAATGATATTTGACCCATTTTAATGAAAGAACAATGGAATAACTATATTACAAAATAGATAATACTTTTATACTATATTTTAACATTTTATTCTTTTTTCAAAGAGAAGTCAAGGTTCAATAATGACACAGCACTATTAAATAATGCAGGCCACATATAATGTGGACAATCTTTTTAGAAAGGGCATATTTACATCCATATAATTGTAGCATTTATATGAAATTGAATGCATGTTGCAAAAGCAGTGAATATATATATTTTATTCAGTTAGCCAGGAGTTATTTAATAGCTCTGTAAAAGTCTAGTCAAAGATCTCTCTCTTTATTTCAAAAACATTTCAAAGTAATAAATGAAGTTTTCTATTTCTCACACATTCCTGAAAAATTAGTACCTACAATAGTGTAATACAGAAACTCACAATCTACATTTAATTGAATTGTATTTCTCCCAAGTAGAGTGCCTTTACTAAAAAAGTAAACATAATACCAATATTATGAGCTAGAAAATGCTAAAGTCTCCTTTGTATAAAGATCATGGTTATTGGCAATGTTTAGCAGTCCGCAATTGTTGACAGTAATTTAATACTGAAAATGTTTGTATAGGTTAGTATTTACTCCACATTGTCTTTGAGAGTTCCATTCATTGTAATGTATACAAAAGAGGCAATCCATTTTACCCTTGTCCACATAGAGCAGGTTTAGTTAAAAGGCACAATTGGCATCTCTATTGTCTGTTGCTTCTTTCTCCCTGTGCAGAACTGCTTAGAGGGCTTAGACTCTGTGGGAAAAAACCCTGAAGTCAAGCAATTTTTTTTTGTAATTATAGCAATTATATGGAAAGCCACCTTTAAAAGTGTGGCTGACATGTAGAACTGTGCATAATAAAGCTTTGATAATATTTACAGGCAATGAAAATAATCTTAGATTAAATATTGAGAGTTTGGAAGTAATAAAAAATTGAGAAAGCAAATGAGAATAAATGCTTGTAGGTATTTCTATAGGATGCTTAATGAGAGAAGATACTGAATAATTTGTGAGAAGATAGGTAACTTCTTCAGTGTGATCCAATAACAACACTGAAAATTTTCTCAGTTTTAGACTGTAGAGGAGACGATATAAGATGTCTCTTTGGAACAGGGCTTTTTACTTTTACTTATTTTTTTCTAATGGTGAAGGAAACAGCAATCATCTTCCAGCAAAGCTGACCTTCTAACGTAAATTCAAATTCTGTACATGCTCCATTTTAGTGCAGCACAGCTCATTAGAGCAAGTCGGATGAAAAGTTAGAGGTCTGGAAGTTCGATTCCAGACCCTCCAAATTGCTGTGTAATCTTGGGGGTTGGGAATAACATCCTGGAAGGCAGACTGCCTTCTCTAAATGGTTATGAAAGATCATTAACTCTGGATACCAATGAAGATGGCTTATTAAATATATTTTAGTCTTTGGAAATGATAAGCTGGAGATAATACAAAATAAGTATACTTTAATTTGAATACTTTGACAATCAGTGTGCAGAATTTTCACAAAGATGTGAATATCTGCTACAACATACCTCAGTTTGGGACCATGGTACGAATGAAGGATGATGGGACAGGTAGTTCTTGTATTGTTTAGAAGGCAAGGTTTGAGATGTTCTGAGCTTTAATCCTGGCACTGCTGCTAATAACATGGCTTATTCTCTAGCCTCACATCAGGATGACAACTGTGGCAGTTCCCAGTGGCGGAGAGGTGATGTATTGTAAGTCTTAATTAATGTTTGTAAAACAATCTAGGAGCCATGAATGAGAACAGTTATGAAAAGGGAAGGTGATGTTGTTACTATAAGAAGTGACTACATATTGCCTTGCATTACACTAATATGACAACAATATGTGTTGTTCCACGATTAATAATAGGTATAGCGGAGCTACAATCCAACATGATTAGCATATTTAAAATTTTCATGTTAATGAGTTGACAGATAACAAAATTTCTCATAGACTGTGAGTATATACAAAGGATCCAAGCTATTATATGGTCTTTTTCTACTGTAACATTCTCCTGAATCAATGCACTGTAATCATTAATTGAGCAGAAGAATCAGAATAATTCCTGTTTAGAAAGTGTTGTCAAACAGACTTCCACGTAGATACAACTGGCTTGTCAGTTCAAACAAAAGTTTAGAGCGCTTCTGTTTCAATGTTGTTTTGGCTGTTAGACTGATGTATATATAGATTTTTTTGTTCCAAATGGTAATTCTTTCTCTGATTGTTGCCAAAAGGATCAAAATTGGCCTTGAAACTTGTGTAGCCAAAACTTGACTAGTGATGGCCCCAGAAGAACCAATTTGACTTCTCAAACTTTAGTTTTGTCTGTTATAAAGTATTTTTGTTGTATTTTAGGGATTTTTTTAAAGTTTAAATATAACAATGCATGTGAATTGTAACTTATAACATAAAAATAAATTATTCATTATATTTAGAAGGAAGGGCTATCAGAATTTCAAAATATATCCCGAAATCTGACCATTTATCACCAGCTCTACTATTGTCACCCTGGCAAATGTCACGATAATTTTTCTTGGATTCCTGAAATTGACTCCTAAGTGGTTTCTCTAGTACATTTTTTTTGAATACCTATTAATTGAAATACGTATGGACTGATTCTTTTATATCTATCATAGGAGTTTTTTTTTTTTTATCCTCACTCAAAGACATTTTTTAACTTAGTTTTTATAGAGAGAGGAAAAAGAGGAAGAGAAAGAGACATTGATGTGAGAGAGAAACACTGATCAGTTGCCTCCCACCTGTGCCCTGACCAGGAACAGAACCCTCAACCTAGGTATGTGCCCCAACTGGGAATTGAACCTGCGAACTTTCAGTTTACTGGATGACACTCCAACCAATTAAGCCACACTTCCCAGGGTGATTTTTAGGAGATATTTTAGAATTTATTTTCTGGAACTTCCATTGAAATGTTTTATTTCAAGGAGTCTCATTTTAGGGGGCAATACATTCTTTAAACTGGAAAAACAAATGAGAGCTATACTTGTGTAAACACAGACATTACAAAGTAGAGGGAAAAGGGGAACAGAGAAGGGAATAAATACTTCTACCCCTTCTGTTAACATTTTTTAAAACAAACCTGACTGTAAGGTTTTATCCTGTAGACAATCACTGGTATGTGAGAAAGCACAAATGCAACTTTTACTGTAAGATGTGAGATCACTCTACTTTGAGAGAGCAGACTAAGGAAACCAGAGTAGGAGGCTCTTATTCTCAGGGAGGAAGAGACAGATCCTCTCTGTCACTGTACATATCGTGGCTCTGTTAATGGCACTAAATTTTTGAAAACTATTTTAAAATGTTCTGGGGATGAGAGGAATAAGGACTCAGCTCATCTGCAAACGGAGTTGTCTATTCTCTGCACATCTGTTAATTTTTTACTGTTTTCTGTATCAATGTCCTTCTGTTTGTGAGCATCTTCTGCGGTAAGCTTCTTTTGCAGGGTTGAAGTTTTTTAGAACCAACTCCTGGGATCCTCATGTGCCACTAGAACTCTGTGTACAAGTGGGAAACTTTCATCTCCAGAGTGTTTGTTTTGCAATGTTGAGCAAACTGGCAGGCTGCTGTTCACACACATGCACTAACTGTGTACATCTGCACCCTCCCTCTTCCACAGTTTTCATCCACGACTCATTAGGATTCACTTCTCCTACTAAGGCTTGTGTTGTCTTCTTGGTCCCATTGTCCTTCCCCTTCCATTACCCTCTGCATTGACCTTAAGACTGTGGCTTCTTTCACCCTGTTTCATCACTCAGTATTTTTCTATTAAAAATATGCTATGCATTTAAATGAGTTGAAATAACTTTACAATTATTTTAATGGTATCTTGGCAAGGAGGAATTAGCAGTCTTTCTCATAATCATCTTGAATGGGTATGCCTCAATGTATTATTTTCTTGTGGCAGAGATAATCACTTGGTTTCCTCACGAAGACTGTTGTGGGGAAGTGAGAAAAAGGAATGGGGGCACATGCCTTTACTGAGCATCTGCTATGTTCCATGCAGTTTGTTGGATACATGAGGTAGGGAGTGTATAGCTAAGATTAATGTTATCTTAATTTTTCATATCAATTTACTGAAGCTTTGATAATTTACCTTGGTAATCTCACATACTAACAGGTTATATCAAAATTCACACCTTAACATAAATACTTATTTTTCTTTCCAGTACTCATTACTGTCTTCATATCATACAGTATCTATTAGTCTAGACTAGAAGTTTTACTGGTTTGGTTTATTGTGCATATCATTGTAACACATTTCTTTTAAGAGATTAGTTCAGAGATTTCTATAGCAAACTGATGCAGTGAAAGATAAAATCATTTTAAAATCAGTTAACAAAATAGCACCTAAACCTTAAAGCATATACAATTTTAATATTAAACATCATATCAGTTTATTTGTTAGAGTACTTTGCAATAATATAAGCAAACTATTTTTCTCTTAATAACTGTTAATATTGTTGTTTTCCATGTTCCAGATGAACTGAGTCAGCGCCCTATCCTCACGTATCCCCTAACTCTTCATAAGTTAAAGAAATTTCTTTGCTAATTGTCTTTTTCAACAGTTTTCAGGAGTTCTAGGCCATAACTGTACTTCCTTAGTCTCTATTCTTCTATATACTCCATGAAAATATGTGATATTTCATGAGCAATAGCCTCATTTTTTGTTAAAGTGCAATATGGACAGGAAGATCAAAAGTGAAATGTCTGAGGCAGACATGCCCTAACCCCACTCCTTCCTCCAGTAGAATTCTGCTTTGTACTGTGTGGAGTGTATAGATGTGAAGTTGTTAAAATTTGGGGGCCCAGTGTCAGGATGACCTTAATCAATTTGATATTTTTGAAATACAGTCATTAAACTAATCTTAGAAAATAAAAATTATTATTTTTATGTCAAAATAGAAATGTTTTATCTTGAAACAATGTAAAATTATATTAATCTGCTCAATAGTTTAAACCAATGAAGTCATTTATTGTACATTCATAGGCCGTTACCTTGTTTTGTAATGTTACTTAACTAGATTTAATGCAGTGAATGATGATAATGGATAGATAGATTTTTATCTAGCTTGCTTCAGAGATCTTGGCATTTTCTCTAACATTTAATTTTTGTCATCAATGTAGATAATGAGACACTTGAAAAACTGATTAAGTTTTAAGTTCTCCTAAAAGCAATAAAAATCAGTGCAATTATCACTTCTATTTAATAATCCTCTTTGCTTCTCTTCTCTATGTCAATGCTAGATCTGAAATCTACTGTGTAATTAGAATGAACTGTTTTACACAGGCATCCCATAAGATGGCTGAGTGTAATTTTACCAGTGAGACTAATATAAAAAAATGAAGTTTATTAGCTATCATTTGGAGGGTTTTGGTACAACTTAATTTATTTTAAATTTCTACAGAAGATTTTTGTGCGTCAAGATGTTAGGGAATCGGTTGACCCTCCGTTCAATACAACAGTTCCCTTTTTAGTGTCCCTACTAGTTGGCATTTAGCCTTTTCTGGACTGTTTATGGTATTCACAGTCTCTACCTTGAGATGGTCTTACTCATTATGGGGCAACTCCAAAGGTTAGGAAAGTAATTAATAAAATATGCTGTTCTATCATTGCCACCTATAAGCTTCCTTTCTATACCATGAGGCCATATCAGATGTTTACTCCAGCACATTTTATTGTGATGATTATTCAAGATATTGTAATGAGGGAAGACAAATACATGTGTGGTTACTTGAAAGAAAATGAAAAGAACATAGTAAGGATTTCGAGGTAGGGACTGTGATTTTCTCCCAGTGAAGTGGCAGAGGATAAAGAATATTTGCTGATGAAGTAGATTGAATATACTTCCAGAGATTTATTCTGATCTATTTACGTTCATGGAAGCAGAGGAGAGGATGCTGCATTTGAGATAATATATGTTAATGAAGAAAACGTAAACTCAGAACATGAGATTGGGGATGTTAATTTTAGGTATTGGACTGGAGTTTGCTACAAGTTCATGAACTTTTTCTGGGGAACAGAGCCAAATGAAGTGGAAAAAATGAGACAGATGTGTTATCCAGTAGCTTAGGATTTTTCTTATGAGTTCTTTATTACTTGTGTCACATTTGTATTTCATATTGAATTAGCAAACTAAATTATAAATGATTAGAAGAATGTTTGTTTACTAAACCAGCAATAGAATTCTAATTATGAGATTTGCATCCCTTTACATGTTTCTAAAGGAATCAATAAATATTCCTTCTATGAGATGCCGTATTTTGTTTAGTGACTTTGACTTAGAGTTTATTAAGAAGGTATTAAAAAGCCTCACTGGTGATTGTCTCTCTCTCAGTGGTAGACATTACTAGGTGTCAATATAACATCTATTACCCTCTTTCTGCTTTACTAATAAAAGCCAGCCCAGTTGAAAGACTGCATTTTTCAAACTTCCATGAAATTATGGGTGACCAATCAGATGTGAGTGTGAGAGCTGGTATTGGTGTTTCTAAAAGGTTTTTTTTTTTTTTTTTTTAAAGCATGTGGACTCATCTTGGTGGGGGCGGTTTACTCATTTCAGCTTCCTTCCTCTTCCTTATCTGCGCCTCAGATGAGATGGTTAACACTTAAGCGGCTGTCTTGGACCATGAGACAATGTCCTCAGTGGAAGTTCTGATGATTAAAATATATCAACACAGACTAAGCTTGGATCTGACAAGCCCGTGGTATTGCTATATCAGCTGTGAGACTTTGTAAAATTGAACTTTTCCTACTGAATGGAAAAATAAACATCATTCTTGCTTAAACCATTTTTATTTTGGGACAGAGTATTATGTTATAGGCATATTATGTTGTAGACAAAGTCAATTCTACCTGATGAATGCCCAAACTGGAATTACTGATATGGGGAAGAGGGTTACAGGAGGCAAGGCATTGCTTATGTTCCTAAATCTAACCTCATGGGATTTGCTGGCTCCCAGAAGTAGGTATTCCGCATTATCATGAGATATTCAACATTGCTGGGTCAATGGAAGGCTGTGTAGCATCACGTATAAGCCCAAAAGCTTGAGAGGAGAGAAACCTGAGTTGAATCTCAATTTCGTCTTTTTTTTTTTTTTTTTTGGCATGGTGGGGTGGATAACTCTGGGAAAGTTGCATAACCTCTTTAGGTCTCATTTTCTTCATCTACAAATTTGGCATAATAATTATTTCTGTCTTGTAGGATTATTACAAAAATTCTATGAGCTAATGTATATAAAGAATTTACCACAAGCCCAGCACCAAGTTAGATGTTGCTACTGCCAATTTTTATTACCAGTTAAGGGTAGATGATTTCTTTTCTTTCCTGATTTAATTGAATTGTACCATATCTGCTTCTTAACATTATTTTTTTCAGTATGCATGAAGTTCAACCTTGCTCCTATCCTAGCCTACTTCCTTTCATGGTGATTATTTCAGAGAGTGATAAGGGGAGGCAACCAAGAAAGCTGTTTAATAGTTTTAGGAATTTTCTTTCTATATTCAGAGAGGGAAAATTTATGGGAATGGAACTTTATCCATTTCAGGCTTTGTATTTTCCTTGGTTGTTAGGAATTAATTATAAATTATAAAATTCAAGAAGTGAAATACATATCTTTCCTTTGCAAATATAAAGTCCTATGCCATTGCAAATTATAAAACTTGGCAAAGCTGGGATTTTCTCTGCACATCTTGTTGATGTATTCTCCTTAAATCCAGATGCAAAGTTCTACATGGGTCAGTTGTCATTCTGTTATTTTATGGTCTAGTTTAGATAATTTCCTGAGATACCAGTACTCCCAAACTTTGGACTTACTTATTGAAGTTTCTGCCCCTTTCTCTGACCTATTCTGACCAATGGGTAAGGCTCTTGTACTTGTGCATGAAAATTTGTAATCAGACAATATGTCAGGAAAGGTTTATTTTGTAAGTTTGGAAAACACCTAATTACTTAGTTATCAGACCAATAATATTTTAAAAGATTTAGTTACTTATTTGGTTTTTGATAACTTACTGAATTTATTTGAGAGATGCTGTCTCATTAAAAGATTCCTTAAAGAAACCTGTTTCTTGTGACAACTGCTGTTCTCTCTATGAGCCTCTCAAATTCAGAAATTGTAAAATGAAGGTTCTTTCACCCTTGTTAGTTCTATAACAGAAAAGTTTTGATAGTTGTTTGATCAAAGAAACACTTTGAAGCACATTCAGAAGTTAGATTTGGGCATGTGATAAACAAATCTCTTTCTAACATCAGCAGGGACTTCCTCTTCTGTCTGAAGTTGCTAGGATACTATCTTAAAGAAATAACTCATTTGATTAACTGCAAATAGAAATTGCTTTTTTGAAAAAAGTTCATACATTTATAATAGCCTAGGTCAGGCATAAATCTATACTAGCTAAATGTTAAGCACATGATCTGATGACCCTCTTGAATATCAGAAGGAAAACCATTATTTTTCTTTATAAAATACATGACACTGAATGACTTTTAGCCATGTGTCACCATAAAAATAAAAATATTATTGGTATAGGGACATTTTCTCTTGCTTTATCCTGGATTTTAGACCATATAGTGAGGATCCAATAAACACTATATGCAAAACAACAACAACAACAACAACAACAACAAAACACTTTGAACCTATACAGTGAATATGCAAATACAATATTTAAAAAAATGTGATACCATTCTTGACAAGTAAATTTCTTGTCTGTTAGTTATGCCTGTGACCTATTATTTATGCCCATATAATAGCATTTGATTCCATATTTTATTAAATATTGAAAAAGCCCTATAATATCATGGCAGTGGTCACTAATATTTAATTTTATGAGTAAAGTTATATCTTAGGCACAGCCAACATCTTCCTGTGGTTATAAAGTTTGTGGGACAGATGGTAACCTTGGTCTTAATACAAATATTGCAAAGCAAACTCCACTATATAATGACCTTGTTTTACTATTTTTATGTTTTGTGAAATTCAAATACCACCTGTGGACATATAAGACAAAAACCAAAAAGGTTATTTAGAAGAGCATCCATGGTAGAATCATTTATCCAAATAAATCAAAAGCTGCCAATGTACATATTAGCTGTTCCCTCATATGAAACAAAAATTTCACATGCCCTCAATTATGTTGATTTTTCAAAAGTATCATTAGTTTGGCATGTGCTTAGACCAAAGTGACATATTTCCTGCAAGGGTGGTACTATCTTAGCCCATTCAGGCCGCTACAGCAAAACACCACGTATCTGTTGGCTTGTAAACAACAGAAACTCATTTCTCACAGTTGTGGAGGCTGGAAGTCTGAGACTAGGTGCCAGCTTGGCCAGGTGAGGGCCTTTTTCCTGGTTCACAGCCAGAGTGTTCTTGCTGTGTCTTCACGTGGCAGAAGAGGTGAGGGATCCTTGGGGAGTCTCTTTTATAAGGACACTAGTGGCATTCACAAAGGCTCCACACTCATGGTTTAAGCCCCTCTCAAAGGCCCCACCTTCTAATACCATCACAATGAGCATTAAAATTGCAACATTATGATTTTAAAAAATCTAGTCTGACAATCTCTATGTTTTGATTGGGTTGTGTATTCCATCCACATTGAATATTATTGTTATTTATAGTTTTATTTACATACACCATTTTACTTCTTTTTAATGTTTTTGCCCCTCTATTCTTCCTTTGTATTTTCTTTTGCATTAAGTAAAGTATGTTCTAATGTAGCATTTTAATTTCTTTAATGGGGTTTTCATTATATTTATATGTAATGGTTGCTCCAGTGTTTCCATTTACATCTAAACTTAGAATCATCTGCAGGTATATACTAGCTCAATTCTAGTTATACACAGAAATATTATTTTATGTGGTGCTATTCACTTTTCCTCCTTATGTGGTATTATTGCTATACATATTACACCGACTAATGTTATAAAATATAGTTGCTACAATTATTACTTATCATCTATAGCTATCTCTTAACTCAAATAGTTTGTTGCCACCCACACTGTATTTGTGCTATTATTGGCAAATACTATATTACACATCTATAACATTGTTATATGTTATAAACCAAACATTATGTCATTACATATGATTTTATTCAATTGTTTTTAAATTAAGTTATGAGAAGAAAGAAAAAAGTATTTGTATTCTTTTATTTTAAACATGATTATATTTACCGGTGCTCTTTGTTCTTGTTAAAATTACTATCTGAGTTCTCCTGCTTTAATCTTGAGGAACTTCCTTTAGTATTTCTTGTAAGGCTGGTCTGCTGGCAATAACTTCTATTTTTGTTTATTTGTAGTTTTAAAAAGTGAGCTACATGTGCACATAAAAATAAGCAAATGCACACATTTCATAACAGATGAGTAATACTTTAGAAGTCTGTATAACACATTGACATTTTTATTGGCGCATAATAATGTAGCTCTGTCAGATGTACAATAACTCAGATATTTAAATGTACAGCTTGTACAGCTACGTTTGTTTTGACTGGCCTTTTGGATGCATTGGGCAGGCAAACATTTTTGAATTCTGATTCATCCAAGTACTTTAGGGCATCAAAGTGCCTTACTGAAATTAAAATACACCTTCTTTTATAGTTTATGTCTCTGATGAGTATGCAAAGTGGATAACTCTGACAATGTGTAAAAAAACAATTGATCTTCTCATTTTCATTTTGCTGAAGGTTAGATTCCTGGCATAAACAGTTCACATTTTTTGAGACCACAAAGACACCTACTAAAAAGCTCCATACTTATCCAGTATAGGTTTGAGTATAGGTTTGATTTTATGTAGTATCATATCATTCCTAATAATTATTCAGGTGGTGCCTTATAAGATTACTTAAGAAGTCAGGTGCTAAGCCTAGAGCTGTAAATAATTTATATTCTGGTTGTGAACTATTACATGTGAAGGCAAATCTACATGTACCTAAAGGCAGGTTTAATCTTTATGGGTTATCTGAGTTTGTTGACATGCACAGAGTACTGCTTCAATACTTATATTTAGTAACTCGATTAATAAATAGTAAATTTTTGAAGGCAGCAATTCTTGCCCTTTTTAATATTAATCAATTTAATATATTGCTGACTTCAATACTAGTTTTTTTTCTCAGTCCCATGAGTGACTTTCCTGCAGCTATCAGACGCATTTAATGCATATTAATGATAATAATGACAATTACTTAGTTTTATTTCATGTCTTTCTTCAGAGGACCTCAGAGTACTTTGGGCCTTTTTCTACAATTAATTTCATAAAATCTCTGTAATATGTTAGAAATTACATAGGAAAGGGTGCAATGGCACTTTAAGAAATAGTAACATTTCTATACCCATATCTAAGTGTCATGGTAAAAACATGACAAATCGCAAAAAACATGTCACAGAGTGGTGAAAGACTTCAGTTTTACTTTCATGTCTGTCACTGGGCTCCATGCATTCTCTTGGCTAAAATTTTGTACTCTTGTTTTCTGTCTCTTTCTTCTTCATCTTTATCCAGTCCTTACAGTCTGAGATTTCTAACACAAATAATCAATTCCAGTAGAGATTGTCATTGTCCATAGGTAATTGTCCAACAGACAATTCTGTGTATATTAATTTTATTAAAATGTATAGGTCCTATGGTAAGACTGAAAATAAATCCCTTTTAACCATAATTAAAATATTGTGAGTACATAAGATTAGCACACATAAAGATACCACCCATACAACTCAGTATATGAAGAATAAAGTTTCTAGTCTAGAATGAACAGGATGTAAACCTACCTGTATTAGGAATTCTGATTGTGTAGGTATGTGTGTTTTTAGATACATGCAATTTTTGATGGAAAACACTCATTGCCATTATAATGAGAAAGGAATACACACATTATAAAGAGGTTTCATCTGACATATAATACAGAAGATTTTGATAAATTAGATTACATAATTTCTGCAAAATATGATTATGTTACTATTATGTACTGAATTATGTTCCCCCCTAATCTATATGTTGAAGCTTTAACTTGTAGTACCTCATATAGTGCCTTAGGACATGAATGTATTTGAACATAAGACCTTTAGAGAGGTAATTAAATTAAAATGGGATCATTAGAATGGCCCCTCATTTGATATGCCTGATGTCTTTATAAGAAGAGAAAATTGTGGCAGACATGAGGATGACCATGGGTGGCCACAGTGGGGAGGCAGCCATATGCACACCAAGGAGAGAGGTCACAGAAGAAAATAATCCTACTGACACCTTGGTCTTGGACTTCCGGCCTTCAGAACTGTGAGAAAGTAAATTTCTGTTGTTTAAGACAGAAATCAGCTTGTAGTATTTTCTTATAACAGCCCTAGCAAACCAATATAGTATCTAAGGTGATATTTTCTGTATGGGAGTTCAGCTAAAAAAGAATTGAGACTCCAACCGGTATGATTCTCACCAATATTAGAAAGGAAGCAAACTCTAAATCTAACACAAAGAATACAACTAAAAGAGGCATAATTAATTGGAAGTTATATATTTGAATCAAAGAATAAATTATAACCTGCAAAAACTAATTAAGTTGACACCCTGCTAAAAAGCTTCCTCTGCCAAAGAATTGTCTCTGACTTCGCTGCCAGCTTGTGCCTCTTTGACTCCTGGCTTCTGGGGAGATTTATTTTGAAGGTCAATGCCACAACTTTAAACCTCTTCAAGATTTCTCTGAACTTCCCAGGGTCTTCTCTTACCAGCAATTCTTTCCTGAATCCTTACTTGCTATTGCTATGTTGCCCCTTGTCAATCTGCATGTGAAAATCTGATGCTTTACCCATTTCCAGAAAAATTCATGCACAGTAAATACTTCATGAATTTAGAAACCTCACTAAATAATTGTGAGATCAGAGGAGAGTTTCAGTATTACATGAGTTTCCATTACTCTTCAGGCTACCCTCTTCTCCTCTACCCTCTTATCTATTTTTCTCTGTTTTTCATTTCTCTCTCCTGTTGAGCAAACCGTCTCTCCAGTACTGTAGTGGGTTGATCTGGGCCTTTCTGAGGGGTGTTTAGCAGCAGCACACAGCAGTTCCTTTCCAGCAGAGACTCACTCACCCCAAGAGAGCCTTTCTCAGCCAAGAAAGTTCCCCTTTCTTCCTTTCAAAGAAAGAAAAAGATAAATAGAAATGTATATAGCCTGTTCCAACAAATATCTCCTTAACGACAGCAGGGTAAAGTAGACCTACTCGGCTTCTGCCTTGTTTCTTTTTGCTTCCATTGAGAAAAGCTCTAAAAGTCTAAAAGATAATACAAACATTATAAAGGGTAAGGAGAGGCCAACTTATGAGAGAATATCTATTTGGATTAAATTAATTTGAAAAACTAAGTCTAGATGAATTTTATCTTAAGGAATGCAGAAACACTTGCAGAAGTAATTACTATCATTAATAAATGGTAAGTTTAAATTATAAGTACTAAAAAAAAGGCAGTCACAAAAGACTGCATATTGTATGCTTCCATGATATGAAAAGTCTAGGATAGGTAAATCTGGAGAATCGGATTTAAATTAATAGTTTCAGGGGAGGGGAGCGGGGGTTAGAAATGGGAGTGAATGACAATAGGTACAGAATTTCTATTTGGGGTAATAAACTGTTCTAAAACTACATTGTGGTAATGTTACACTCCATAAATACACTAAAATCATTGAATTGTACATTTTAAATAGCTGAATTTTGTGAAACATGAATAATATCTCAATAACTAGAAAACAAAAAAGAGTGTAGACTGGTGCTCTGAGATGTATGAATAAGAGTAAAATGTAAGTTGCATAAAACAAGCCAAACCAAACCAAAAAAAGTTAGTGATCAATGTAATTGACATGAGTATAAGAGAAATTTCAAACAAAATAAATTTTTAAAGTTGATACTTCTATAGAAGTAAATTAAAAATACATCAAATTTTAACAAATAATTTAGAAGTTACACATGTTAGAAACATATCACATATATAGAATGTGATTTAAATAAATTGCGAATTCAATTTGTTTCAGAGGTGGTAGCATAACTACATGTCAATTATGTCAATGAACATGTGAATTAAATTAATTAGTGAAGGAGTAATTTGGCATATATTTTGAAAATAAATGAATGGCACAAAACTAATAAATTGGAAGAAAATTAGCTATCAAAAATACATCAATAGGTTTAAATAATAGAGTCATATTAAGATGGTGAAATTTGTCCAAAGGACTTTAAGTAAGGGAATAAAGGGAAGACAAATTACTGGATATGAATATCTTGTAGGAATTTGGTTGACAAAAAAAGGATTGTTTAAACCAATCTCAGCTGAAGCCTTTATGAGAATAATTGATTGAAAATGAAGGAAGACTCAACCCAAACTGCTAAAACTTAGAGTTCTAGAGATAGTGTTGGTTTTATCCGGGCAAGGATTAAAGAAATCACCAGGACTCAGAGTTTCCCCATCTGTGTTAGTTTCCATTGCTGATGTAATAGATCATCCCACATTTAGTCGGTTAGAGTAATACAAACTTATTTTCTTACTGTTCTGGAGGTCAGAAGTCCTAAAGAAGTCTTAAAGGGGCTAAAATCAGATGCTGGCAGAATCTTCTGTAGGCTCCAGGAGAGAACCTGTATTTGGCTTCTTTCAGCCTCTAAAAGCTGCCTGCCAGCATCCCTTGGCTCCTGGCTGCATCCCTTACATCCCTGCTTTCATCGTCACATTGCCACCTTCTACTCACTGATCTTCTTGTCTCTCTCTCATAAAAGCCCTCAAGATTACATGTAGGGCCTACCTTGATAATGTGAGATAAGCTCCGATTAAGATTCTTAATGTATTCACATCTGCAAAGTCCCTTTTGGTATATAAGGTAATGTATTCACAGCTTTAAAAGATTAGGACCTGGGCATCATTGGTAAAGGGGCATTATTCAGCTTACTCTCCCAACTTTTGGTTCCTTCTTCCAAGTTGGCTTCTCTTTTCGACTTCATGATTAGCAGGATGGCTGACAGTGACCCTGGTTTTATATCTTCCCTGTTTCATATATGAAGAAAAAAGCATGCAGTGCTTTCTACAATATCAGCAAATATTCCCAGATTCTCTCCATACTTGGTTCATATGTCCAAGGCTGAATTTATCATTGTGCCTGAGGAGAATGAAATGTTCTAATTGTCCATTCCTGACTGAAATGCCTTTTCTGAGAGTGAGCTCCTTTGAAAGGACATAAATAAAGCAAAAAAATAAAGTTGATCACTACCCATGAGGAAAATAAGGATACTGTAACCAAAGAATGGATTTGTGCTTGGTTTTCAAAAAATAACTACTATAAGCTAGGATATTTAAAGTTGAAATTTTGATACCTCTAATTTAGGGATACCCAAGTTGATATTTGACACCTAATATCCTTCTGTAATTGGGCTCTTTCTTTACATTTACCAGTATAGGAGAGTGGCTTTGGGAACAGATCAAAACAAAAAAACCCTCAAAATTTATTTAAGGAAGTTTGATCAAGTGTATAAGTTTTCTTGTTTGGACTAATTGTTGTGATGTGACCTCAAGTGGCCTCTCTGACTTAGGTCTGCCTTCATTAAAGACTTCTTAGTGTGGTCACTGTTTACAGTTTAAAATATATTTCTTGAAAGATAATTGTGAAATTATACATAGTTTTTTAAAAACCAAATTTGCCCAATTATATAGGAAGGGCAAGATGGAATGAGAGAACATCATAAAAACATTTTCAAATGATTGAAAACAGTGATTTTCAACCTGTGTGATGCAGCAAACTGGTGTGCTGCAAGAATTTTTAAAACATAAATTACCTGACTATTTAGTCAGGGTCACTGACCTCTTTTCCTTTAGATTGTAAAAAAAAAAAAAAAAAAAAAAAAAAAAAAAAAAAAAAAAAAAAAAAAAAAAAAAAAAAAAAAAAAAAAAAAAAAAAAAAAAAAAAAAAAAAAAAAAAAGAAAAAAAAGAAAAAAAAAACAAAAACAAAAACCAGCAACAGCCAGCACAATAGTCATATGGTGTGAGTGAATCAAACTTATACCTATTTCTTGTCAAATGGCAAAAAATGTACTTTTTGCTGTACTGCAAAAACATAGTTTCTAACTTCTAGAAGCTTAAACTTTGAGACATCACAATGCAGTTCTACTTTTTTATCTCATCATCAACAAATATACATAAAGTTAAAAGAAAATTATCTGTTGGTAAAAATAAAGTGTGGTATTATGTAGGTCAGCCCTTTATAAAAATTACAAGTAGTGGACTTCTGGCCAAGATGGATGCATAGGTGGACACACTGTACATCCTCCCACAACCAGAATTAAGGACAACAAAGATTTAGAAACAAGAAAATAACCAGAACTTATAGAAAGTTGAACTGTACAGAAGTCCAACAACCATTCATCCAGACCGGTAAGAGGGGCAGAGTCATGGCAGGAAAAAGTGGAGGTTGGTAGACCCAGGAGTGTAGGCAGCAGCTGGATGATCCTAGGCGCACAGGTGGCAACTAGCAGACCCTGGGCATGGGGTGGCAATGGGCAGACCCAGTGAGGCTGCGCAAGGCAGGCAGTTCCACATTCGCTCGCAGATAATCCAGACAAAAATGGGGAGTGAGACAGACCTTGCAACTCAGGGCCCCAGCGCTGGGAAATAAAACCTAAAAACACTGATTGAAAATAGTGGGGGTTGAGGTGCCAGGAGAGACTCCCAACCTCACAGGAGAGTTTGTTGGGGAGATCCACAGGGTCCTAGAATGTATGCAAGCCCACCCACATGGAAATCAGCACCAGAAGGGCCCAATTTGCTTGGGGGAAGTGGTGGAAGGGACTGGAATCCAAGAGAGAGTGGAGCAAGCTTCATTATTCCTTCTCAGACCCCACCCCCACATACAGCATCACTACCCAGAGACTGGGCTGCCCCACCCTGGGGAACAGCTAAGGCTCTGCCCCTCACTACAGAACAGCTGTGACCAGACCAACAACAATAACAACAACAACAACAACAACAACCAAAAATGGCTGAAATGGGAGAGCAGATCAAAGCCCCAGAGCCAATTCATCTAAGCAACCAAGAGATAGCCAACCTATCAGAGGCACAGTTCAAAGCAATGGTGATCAGGATGCTCACAGAATTGGTTGATTTTGGTCACAAATTAGATAAGCAAATGAAGGCTACAATAAGTGAAATAAAGGGAAATGCTCAGGGAACCAATAGTGATGGGAGGAAAACTGGGACTCAAATCAATGGAGTGGACCAGAAGGAAGAAAGAAACAAACAGAAAAGAAGGAAGAAACAAGAATTCAAAAAAAATGAGGAGAGGCTTAGGAACCTCCAGGATATCTTTAAATGTCTCAACATCCGAATTATAGGGGTACCAGAAGGGGAAGAGGAAGAGCAACAAGTGGAAAAGTTATTTGAACAAATAATAAAGGAGAACTTCCCCAATCTGTCAAAGGAAATAGACTTCCAGGAAGTCCAGGAAGCTCAGAGAGTCCCAAAGAAGTTGGACCCAAGGAGGAACACACCAAGGCACATCATAATTACATTAGCCAAGATTAAAATGAAGGAGAGAATTCTAGAAGCAGCAAGGGATAAGGGGATAGTCACCTACAAAGGAGTTCCCATCAGACCATCATCTGATTTCTCAAAAGAGACCTTACAGGCAAGAAGGGGCTGGAAAGAAGTATTCCAAGTCATGAAAGTCAAGGACCTACATCCAAGATTGCTCTATCCAGCAAAGCTATCATTTAGAATGGAAGGGAAGATACAATGCTTCTCAGATAAGGTCAAGTTCAAGGAGTTCATCATCACCAAGCCCTTATTATATGAAATGTTAAAGGGACTTAGAAAGAGAAGATAAAAATATGACAGTAAAAAGATAGCAAACTCAGAGATATTAACAACCACACCTAAAACAAAAGCAAACTAAGCAAACACCTAGAACAGGAACAGAAACACAGAAATGGAGATCACATGGAGGGTTAGCAACAGGGGAGTGAGAGGAGAGAGGGGGAAAAGGTACAGAGGATAAGTAGCATAGACGGTGGGTAGAAAATAGACAGGGGGAGGGCAAGAATAGTGTGGGAAATGTAGAAGCTAAAGAACTTATGCCACATGGACATGAACTAAAGGTGGAGGATGTGGGTGGGAGGGGGTGTGCAGGGTGGAGGGGATGATAGGGGAGAAATGGGACAACTGTAATAATATAATCAATAATATATTAAAAAATTACAAGCAATAATCTGAAATTTTAGTGAGGGAATAAAGTACTGATTAATTATGATCTGATGTGTTTAATTGAATCATAGTGTTAGATTTTAAGTGAAGCAGATGGCAATGTCAACAAGTAACAAACCGTGGCATCTGTCTTCTACTCCTTCAAGATGCAATTTTATTCTGGGAAAAATATTCCTTAAGGAAAAAATGTATAATTTCTTTTGGCTTCTATTAACCTAAAATAAAAAAAATCTGAGATGAGAGCCAACAAGTGTTTATTTGGGATCAGAGAATTGCAACTTGGGGAGCACATATTCAAACAAAAACTCAAAAAGTGTCCTAATTACAGGGTGAGAACAAGGAGTTTTTATGAGAGAAGGAAAAGAATAATCACATGAAATTAAGAAAAATTCCTGTTGGTGCTGAGTTGTAGGATAACTGAGTCATTCTTTAGCTATACACGACTGGTGTTGGTGGAGAGTCTATAGTAATCATTCTTTGTGGTTAGAATGTCCAATTTCCTTTTGCTGGTTTTACAAACAGCTCTTTGTGGGCTAATGTTGGGTTGGCCCAGTCCAAAGGTCTGGCCCGTTCAAAGGGTCAGAAAGTTCAAGGAGAAAGATGGGCAAGGCAATGCCTCTGGATTGGCTGCTCTGGCTCCATTTTAAAATGGCTTCACGATGTCAACTTTCACATTTTCTATAGTCAGGAATTACAACTTCTAATATAGAGTCTTTCTGTTGAATATGAGTTTTTTTATTGACTCTTCAGTAGAAAAGATGCCTGTTGAATGTATGGGATTACAAATATCAGTATGGTTGTTTTTACTGGTGCACTAAATGCTCCTAGAAACAAAGAAAATGTTAATAAGAAACAATGTATTGAGACTCAAGGTATATATTAATATAGGCAAGGGAAAGAACACAAATGAATTTGCTTTTTATTCTGGTACAGAGTTTGCATTAAATTTCAATCATGTTGTGGTGGAGAATATATGATGAATACCTTAATGACAATGCTTGTAATGTTATTTTGTTTGATTGTGTTTATTTGTTGAATTAGTAAGTCTTTGAGAGCAATCTGTTGGGATCTAAAATGCATTAGAAATACATTTTGCAATTTCTGTGTTGTAAATTCTTTACATTAATTTGACATGGTAAATGAGATTTATATAGAGAGATTTAATATCCAATCTAACACCTGTTGAATAAATAGTCTATGATTTAAAAATTATTTTAGAGTATTGCTACTCTTGGTTTCATATAATTAATTTGAGAAATAAACATTGAATTGAATTAACTGTATAATTGAATTTCATTATATTTATTTGAGCTGTGTTGTGCTTTATAAATCACATAGAAAGTTAATAGATTGGATATGTTTCCTATTTCATGGTTATTGTTTCTATTTTTTGATAGTCAAAATTTCTGTTGTAAAAGTAATTGAATAGTAGTCTTTTAACAGAGATGATTCTGATTTATAACTATTAACCCTAACTTGGATATTTTTAAGGCCAAATAATGTTTCCAAACATAAAATTGATTCCTGTGACAATATACTCTTTCTGTCAAGCTATTTTCTGATATGTCAGTGTTCAAATTCTTAGTGAATATGAGCTACTTTCATTATTCAAGACTGTTGGTCTGTTTGGGGCAAATATTATGATTACAGTTTTTAGACAGATTATTTCTCTCAATTCAACAGAGAACAGTTTGAAAAGTATTTCATATCTTCCTGTGTCTCTTGTACCCACACTTCCAGTTTGTTATTTTTCCCCCTAGGACATGGAAATCTCACTTACTCTTTATAATTTATGAGAAATTATATTATATTTTAATTTGTCAGCCTGCCTTCTTCAGAAGTCTCATATTGAAGAACTATCATTTAAAATTGGTCGTTGCTACTCTGAGCAATGAGGACAGGAAACATTTGCTATGAATACCTCTAGCTTATGTTTGAGTTGATCTTTACATTCAAATTGTATAAATATGAAGAGATAGTTTTCAAGCTAGGTGATGTTAATTTGAATGTTGGTTTTGACAGTCAGATTGATTTTCCTCCTTCTTACTTTATCTTCTGAATGCTCTGTTGCCTAATGTATTCAATCTTTTTGATTTTTTTCTCATTTGCATTTTCCTATAACAAGTAATTAGATTTCCTTCTACTGTTCTTTTAATTGCCAGAGTGGAAAAGGAAAAGGGTGTGGCATTTTGTTGGAGGTACAGGGAGGGCCTAATATTGAGCACAGTTGGCTGCTGAACTCTCTGGTATGAGTTCCTTTTATAGACTGGTTAATTATTAATACCTTGTTATGCTTCTAAATTCAAATGCTCTATTTTCTTTTCCTTTTAAGTTACTTGAATTGTGCTTACAACAAATATTATTGGGTTTCAATAGGGAGCTTCCATGTCTGTTCCTTGCCTGTGAAATTACCCTTTGAATGGAAAACAAATTTATTTAGTCAGAAACATTTAATTTATCCCAAACAATAATTTATAAACTTGACTTTACCAAATTTATATTTTCCCCCAGAACTGCTACCTTTTTGTTAAATAAGATGCTTTTTTGTTTGTGTTTTATGTACATACATGACATCCCCCCTACACCATGAAAATCTCTTCTAAAAATGTGGTATCAAAGCAAAAATTGCACCAGACCAAGTTGCACAGGCAAAAAAGACTTTATTCAAAGCTATTACAATAGGGAAGAGATGCCAGAACAGAATAAGTCTGAGCTCAACTTTATTGACACACGGCAGGTAAATAAAGTTCTTTAGGGTCTGGGATGAGCTTGGAGAGGAATCCTGGAGGACATTTGAGCTGGGTCATAGACTACCTGTGTTTTCGAAGTGGATTTATCCAAAAGGAAAGTGAACTTTTTATATCTTCATGACAGGAGGTAGTTTTGTGTCCTGAGGAAAGTGCCCTTGGAAGTTAGGCTTCTACCTCTTCACAGACACTGGGAAATGGGGATGCTGTCTCCTTTTATGGTTACATTTTAGAGAGATGGTTTCCAGATCCTTGACAAAGACATTCCTGGGTGTAAATCTAGCAAGAGGCTTCGAAAAAGATTTGCATCTCAAAGAGACAGAGAAATAATTTACAGTTACAACTTTTCTATAGGAAACTTTCTAAGCAAAGGGAGATTAGGGACCTGGAATCAGGAAAAAGCCTGTCTAAAGCATAGTCAAACTGAGAGGAACATAACTGCGTCTTGGTTGTGGCATTATTAAATGTGCGGTGCATCTTCAAATTTCCTTATCAGCTTATAGAAGGAATATATATATATATATATATAATGTTTACTTTTATAGAAAGAATATATTTACTACAGCAATTCAGCCATTTTCCCAAATCTTAAGATCTGTACACACTTAAATATTAGTTATTACATGAAAGATAATGTATTTAAACAACATCTAATGTTAAAAATAGCAGAATAATTTAGTGTAGTGGAAGTCCAAGATAAGGTCTTGCAGGTTTGTTTGATAACGAATGATAGTTTCTGACACTGAAAGCTGCTGCGGCTGTTTCCTGTGAGTCATTTTTGGATACATACATTAGTTCTCCGGTTCACAAGGCACCTTTACTCTCCTTATTGTCTTTTATACTTTCAGCAAAACTGCAGGCTAATGGCTATACTAGGTGTGTAACCTCGGGCAAGTCTTCTAACCTCTTTAAGACTTCATTTTAGAATCAGCTTTTCTATTTTGATGCAATGTTTGATAATATAATTATCTAAAAAGGCTTTTTTGATGCTTAAATGAGATAATTTTCTTAATAATTATACTAAGTTGTCTCCCTACTTCCCCTAAACAGTTTGAAAAAAAATCCAAACTCCTTACCAAATGCTCTGGGGAAACTTTGAGGGTTTAAGCTGGCAAACATTGTGATTTGATTTCCTTTTAAACAGTTCATACTCACTGCTGGGCAGGGAATGAATCTGTGTGGAGGGCACAACAGTACAAACATAGAGACTACTGCAGTTGGGAGGCCGTAATAGGAAAACTTTCTATTAATGACGGTGACTTAGACTAGGGTGATGGCAAAGAAGATGGGGCGAAGTGGCAAGATTTGGGTTTCCTTTGGAGGTAGAATTGACAATTTGCTTATGGATTTTGTGAAGTTATATTGGGGAAAAGTGGAATGCGGGTTAAGTCCTGTAGTTTTTGCTTTGAGCAATTGAGTAGATAGTGGTATTGAAACCAGAAAAGACCGGCGTTTGTTCTGCCTGTCACATACTGAACCCAATAGCAGAGACAGGGATTGAATCTTGATGGGCCTTTATTCATTTGGCCAGTGATCTGAGGAGATGGCGGCTTCATACCCTAATGGACCATCTTAAATTTCCTTCTAAGCCAGCCTTTTTATAACAGAGAACAAAGTATGTGGAGGGGTTTTGAAGTTCAGGGAAAATTAGATTAAAAAAAAGAAACCGCAGTGTTCTTGCCCCTGGACAGTTAGCTGTTCGGGGGTGGGCGGTGGCCTGTCTCTCCCTGGAGCACAATGGCCCAGATGCCTCCACCTGTTCCCCAGGTGGTAATCTTTAGCTGTGCCCCAGGAGGTGGGCCTTATCTGGAGTTCCTGAAATAATAGCTTTATGCATTACTTACTAGGGTTATAACTATTTACCTTAAACTAAAATTTTCTCACTCTTGTGTCCCTATCAGTATCATTTACTATGATGGAAAAATTTATTGGGAAACCAAGTTGAGGGAATCAAGAAAGATCTCTTTGAATATGTTAAGTCATCTAAGTAGTGATGGCATGGAGGCCACTGGCTACATGAGTAAGGGGCTCAGAAAGAGCTCAGGGTCATAAGTATGTGATGATAAGTAATTAAAAGTCATCAGTATGTAGATAAGAATTAAGAACAAGATAAAAATAGACAGTCGTTGGTATGTGAATAATTTAAGTCTTAGAAATGAATGAGATCATTGAGAGAAAGAATATTGATAGAGAAGAGGAACGTGACAGAATTCTAAAAATAAACATAAATCAAGGTGGAGGGAATAATTAGCTGTATAAATATCATATGAGAATTTTGAGTAAAAACAAAGAAGCATCCATTGGATTTGCATCAGGGAAGCTGTTGAAGCCTTGATCAGGAGTGTCTTTGCAGTGTTAGGGTAGGAAATCTAATGTAGTGGATGGAAGAATAAATAGAGGTGACAAAGCGATGACAGGAACAGTTGCCTGTGGATAAAGGGCCCCTTCATGGAATGTCAACAGAAGTCTTCTGGGGACCCACATGTGGGAGGGTAAGGTGTAGTGGTAAGATTTAGTGCAGAAGCAAAATCAAAGGGCTGACCTGGGTTCAGCTCCGATGTCTCATCTCTCTCTGTCTGTGCTTCTGTAGAAAAAGTTTAACTTTGTCCTCATTAGCCCTAGAACAAAGTCCAGTGCCCATAAATTCTGTGCCATTGGCTCAGTCCAATTCAGTCCCTGTCCTCATCTGGCTGGCTAGCTTAGTCTGTGTTCCAGCTAGCTGGCTCTGTGCCCAGGCCTACACTTGCTGCTGAACTCCATGCTGCTGCTATAGGTTATCTTGGGCTGTTGTAGGGCCAGGCTTTTCTTCAAACTAATCAACTAATTTCCCAGTTTTTTATGGGCCTGAATCTTCTGGGCTCAGTGTCCTTTACCCAATCCCAGACTAGAGTCCACCCATTATGGTTGCAATCTTGGCTTCCACTGGGCATGCCTCATGGTGGAGGTGTCTTCCCCTGTGTCATCTTGGCTTCTACTGGTCTTGCTCCCAGCAGAAGAATTCTCCCTCCTCCTCCTTCTGATCATCTGGTACCCACCAGCAGTTTAGAAAGCTCGTTTTTCCCTGCACTGGGGATGGAGGGGTGTTAATCCCCTTTGCAGGGCAGTACTGTGATCCCCTGTAGGTCCCTATGGATACTGCAACTTCCTAGCAAAGCAGGCTTAGTATCCAATTCATTTCCCTAGTTTGTTTTGCTTAATAATGTCTGATTCCCTTTCCTTCCTTCTTTTATTAGTATCTAGCTACCTATACTACAAAACTGTAAGTTTTAGAGGGGGGTGTAACCAGGAAGAGAAATGTGAGGTCATGGCTTAGTAGTTACGTGGGGTCAGGAAAGAGACCTGGGTTAATCCAGAAGTAGAAGATGAGAGGTGTTCCAGAGCACAGGACTCTCCCGGTTCACTCATTCAGAAAACATTCTTAAAATATTAGAAAATGTTAGGTACTTGATCAATGCTGACGTTGCAAAAACAAAATCTGTTACTCAGAAATTGTTACAATGTAGTAAAGGATACACACAATTAAAAGAAAAATATGGTGAAAAAATAATAGAAGTTTTATGGCGCTCCAGAGAAAAAACTTATGATAATTTGCTGAGGGACGATAGAACCATCTTGTAGAGCCATCTTATAGGTCCATCTTATTGTCTTATAGATCTTTGAAATATGGCTATTCATAACCTTATTTTGCCTAGTATTTTTATTGAGGAATAACAAATTAATGGTTGACTTGGCCTTAGAATATTGGAAATACTAGATATTAAAATAGTAATTGCAAAATATGCTGATGAAAATCACAAAACTGGAATATTTTCTATGAAAGATTTTTGAAAGAAAGTAACACATATCTTAGATTGGATTGTCTATGCACTTCAAGTTTGTTGTGCCAAAACATACCTCTCAACTTGAAAACTGCAAGATGCCCCCTGTGGAATGCCTTTGAAATGTCATTTCTTTTCCTTTCTTATGTTTCAATGTTATAAATGTCTGTTTGTGGAAAATTGTTTTAGTAATTTCCCAATTGTTTAACCACAGAGAACAGCTATCTATTATGATTATCCCAAAGGGAAAAGGGTGGGCAGAGGGGGCACCTAAACTCATTGTTCAATGGTGAATGTCATTAGCATTAACCTTTTTAGACTGTCTGTCTCTGTTATCAGAAAAAAACTAGAGAAGGATTTATCTAAGCAGAATGGTAGTTTTGCTCTTTTGCCCTTATCACGCTTGACTCTTGCCTATATTACTGGTCGGAACATGGTCTGATCATCTTTCAGACGGGCTGCTCTCCGGCTGGGACTAGAGTTGCTCCTCTTTCTCTGCCACCTGAGCTTAAAGATCAGAAAGGCACTGGCCCTTTTGATGGGGTGTGTTGTTTCTTAATTGCTCCTATTTAGCCTCAGAGAAAATACCATTCATTTATAAGCTTTGAAATTTACCTTTCCTCACTACTTTAGAAAAATATTGCTCCAGTAATATTTTGGGGCCCTTCTGAAGACAATTTATGGCCACATTGGATGCATGAACTTCTACTCCAGGCTACAGTCTGGGTGAACTCAGCACTGTGATTCGCTGCTGGTCAGCACATTAGAATACTCTGCCAACACAGATTCCAGAGCTTTCCTGGTCCAGACCCTCCCTGGTGCTTTTCGGTTGATACATTTAGGGTCACATCTCCCATGATTCCTTTTGTCTCTGCCCTGACAGAAAGTGACCCTGCATAATCAGGAAAGCTCATATATTATGTACCATTTTGAGGGAATATGTTAGATTATAGTGATCTTGGCTCTGATGTAGCCACATTTTTCAGATGGGAGGTTAGGAAGAGTCAGTTTATAGTCTTGTTTTCCATAGAAGCCCTGAGAAGCAGTGCAAAATGGGTGGTTTCAATGGAGGGGATTAATTACAGGTTGAGTGTAACATATGGAATAGGAAAGACATTGTGGATGATTTGCCTGCTCTTGGGTATTAAATAAATGGTACTTTCCCCACCAGACTTTGACAATCTTATGCACTAGCTTTGATGCTGTACTGCCAAAAGAACAAGGTATGGTTTATAGTTGCCTTGCATTATTCTCCATGTATGTAATAACTATTGAACAATCTTCATTGCAATGTCTAATGGGGTAGAAAGCTGAAGTCTTATTAGATGAAGAAAGTATTTACCTACCCAGCTATAAAAGAGCATTTATCAAGACAATATGGAGATATAATACTATAGATTTATTTACTTACATTATTGCTTTCTACATTTTTACCCTCTCTCTGTTTCTAATGTGTATATCTATTTTCCAGATCTTTGCCTTTTAAAGTTAATCTAATTTTGAGATCTAATTTTTAAGTAATTACAATCCTTTTCTAATAACTTTATTATCATTCTTTCTTAATATTTTTATATTTGATTAATTTGTTCATTATTACCTTTTCTGCCTTAATGAAGATATTAAAAAACACAATTTTAACCTCTGTAGACATCTTTCGGGTGTGCTGCTTTGATTATAACCCTATATTTCTATTGTTATTTCTTTGATTATAACCCCATATTTCTATTAAAATTTTCAGTGGATATAAAAGTGCTCATTTCCAAACTAATTTGAATTAATTTTTCAAAGTGTATGGCATGATATCATAGCCCTAAAATTTCACAGCAGTTTCAAGGGTCTTAAACATCTCTGTGTTAGTGATTATATAAATAACTTTAATTCTGCATATCTGTTCTCCTAGTTAAGCTGTTTTCTTAACTCTGAGAAACAAATATTCATAAAGCAAATGTCAAACTGAAATTAAAATGTTTAGAAATGAGCAGCATGATGGTGAAGTGCAATGGTCAGTAGCTAAATGCCATGCAGGAAAGCCTTGCTGTACCGTGAGTATTGAAAGGTGACTGTGAAATGCTGAGTTCCAGTCTTGTGAACCTGTTTACCTTTACCAGTTCTGTGGGTAAGATCCTGCCTCACTGGGACCAGAGCAACCCTTTCTCCAAATTGTAAACACATTGAAATCAAAGTTGTTTGATCTAAAACATGTGCTACTTTTGTGCTTCATAAATTTTAAGCTACACTTAGCTCAATCTCTGATGTGAGGCTCTGTTGAGTTCAGGGAGACCTATCACTTCCACTAAAGATGCCTTATAAATCTGTGCTCTTTTGTATGAAATGCCATGAATAATACAGAAATAATATGATAATACAACGTTGCAGATTTTAAAGGTTTTTCTCTGATTTCTCACTCCATGGGTAGAAATTTGTTATAGTTGACTATTAATATACACCTTAGATAGCATCTAAGTCAAAACAATGTTGGTAAGAATGGTATCTTTATGCCTTAAAAATAATTTCCAAAGTCATTGAAAAGAAGATGCATTTTCATTTCCCTTCTTGTCTCTTTAATCTCTTCCTCAATAACTTGATTACATGTTCAGATCATCTGAAAGCACTCAGATATCCAAGAGAGAAGAGTTAGCCAGGCATTCTCTCAAAATAAAGATGGCTACATTTTAGCATCATAACTTAGGGGTGGTCTTAATGAAGAAGTGGCTCTGATGTCTCATCTTAGAAAATGGAAGGCTACTAGATCAACTACTTTAAAATTAAAGTCCTCACCAGCAGTAGGTGTTTTATTTTAATTGGTTTATTATTATAATAATCTCACATATAGCAATCTAGAAGTATGAATAATTTTATATTAGATTGTTTTATATTGAGTTTATAATTGGAAGCTTTTCTAGATTTGAAGCTATGGGTGCTTTACTGAAAACAAAACAAAAAACCTGTTGGAAAATATGCTCAGTTATAGCTGCTTAAATCAAGACTTGTCTTGAGTTAGGAACAGAATTCTGGATATCTCTCTATATCTGCCATTTATCATCTATCACCCACTGCTTTGGTCAGGGACCAACTACCATTACTCTGTAAGAAGATGATAGATCTATGCATTTGCTTGGTTTATTGCTTTTATTCAGGCAAGCATTGTCATTAGGCCCCTTAATTGTCTTAAGGATATAAATTGTCCTAAGGATTGTCCTAAAGGATATAAATCATATATCCACATTGACTAATCATTAAAACTAAAATCAACATTAGACTTAACATTTGGCCTAGGTGCACTGTAAGTACTTGTCAGAATATAATCTTGAAGCATGTGTTGCTTAATACCTTTCAAAAAGTCAATTGAGAGAAACAGTATATAGAGAGGAGTGCTTGGGGGCATAATATCCATTAAATCAATGATTATTGGGAAAGAATATGTTCGTTTTTATTAGTCAGAATAAGCTTGACTGTGCCACAGCAACAAAACAACCCAGTTCTCTGTGCTTAAAGTCACACTTATGCATGAAACACATGTCTATCATGGGTCATCTATGACTTTGCTTACATTTCCTTTGTCCCAAACATGGGATGACAGAGCTGTCTCTATTTTGAACATTTGAAGTTTTGTGGTGTAGGTAAAGAGACAAAGAGAACCACAAATTGCAAGGGCCACATGTCACTTCTGTCCAAATTTCATTGGTTGAAGCAAGTCACCTGGGCATTTCTGCATACTACACTGTGGGAATGCATAGTTTTTCCCCAGACAAGATTACTGCAGGAAGAAAAATTGGAAGATTAGTTTAAGAGCAATGTAATTTCCCATACTCCCCTTTGGGGGGGGCATATCTCTTGAGAAAAAAAGATGCTGTTTTCAATACTTAAGCTACCCATGGAAATCCATATTCCCCACAAGAGAGGCATGCCTCTTCACCATCATAAGAAGAACCATGGTATTAATGGGCTGCTTTTCTTAATAGAAATGTTATTTCCATTTGTTGGTCTTGAGCAGAAAATAGAGTACTATCATAAATATATTATTTTCAATCACTCTGTTAATCAGACAATGTCAAACTATGAGTTTACAATTAATTTTTTTGCTTGAACATGGTATTTGTCATATATACTCGTATCCCCATGGCCAAAACAAATTATATAATTAAGCCCAGTCCTGTTGAGGCAGAGATATGTAACTTTTTTTTACAGTGACAGAGGAAGTGATAACTGACAATAATGCATTCTACCATATTATCTTTAGCCAGGATTTTTCTTGTTAAGTCTTGGTCAGTTATCAATGAAAGGCTGAGCATTCTAGTTCTGGTTCCACCTAAAGGTGGCAGTAGATTATTGATAACCTCTAAGATAGCTTCAATGACACAAATCCATGGACTCTCTCTGTGTGTGTATGTATAATTTACAATTCCTTATTAATTTTGCAATGAATATAAAATCAGATTATGCTAAGCAGAAGCCATTGTCACTAACTCTATTGATGTGATAATAACTATTTTAATTAATCCTTTGACTGCCAAGTTAAGTAGAGAGTACTCATCACCCAGAATTATCTGTGTCTTCTAATGCTATCATTTATTTCCTTATTAAGTGATGATTTAGTGATATCTAGACAGTTTTGTGATCTGAGATGTATCCTTGAGGATGAGATAGGTCCTTTTATATTTCTGCGTTCTATCCTTCTATTCTATAATGTCAGTCTCTGAACTTTAAAGGAACCCTGATTTCTGTTTCTCTACCAAGTAATTGAAATATAGCATCTACCTTTAAGGGAATAACTGTGAAACAAGGTCATTTTCTGAATGAGGAGTGATATCCTTGTATGTGCTACAGAATTAAGTATAATATTTGGGGTATAAATGGTGTTTGTGGGAAAACATTCAAGTGTTTTCTCTGGACAGCTGCCTATGTCCCTTTGACTCAGTGATTGAGAGACCAGAGATGGCAGAAATATGAGGGATATAGGAAAGCTGGCGTAATTTAATTGACAGTTTTTGGGTGAATCTTTTTGGTGTAACAAGGATTTCTTGACTCTGCCTGCAAAGCTACAAAAATCAGAGACCATTATTTTCCTAGGTATCTCTAGCAGGCAGACTTGAAAAATTCTGTAACTTCTCAGTGATTTAGTAATAATACAGTGTATTTAGACACAGGGAGAGAAAGAGATAGAGACGGAGACAGAGATAGAGAGAGAGAGAGAGAGAGAGAGAGAGAGAGAGAGAGGAGGGAAGAGAGGGAAGGGATAGATATTGTGTCAATAATCTTGAGAAGTTGGGGTCCTTTATTTATTCAGATCTTAGTAGAGATTTATCTCTTAGTTACTGAAATGTGCCCATGAGACAAATCTTGAGATGTCAGAACAACTAGACAAAAATGACCAAGAAAGGGGAGGAGAAAATGTATGGCCTTCCGCTGCTACAAAGTTGAAGGTCAGAGGAGCTGCATACAACCAAATCTACAAGGCCAAAGGCCAGGCTCCAGAACCTCCTTCTCTGCAAATCAAAGCCTAGAGCAGCAGCGGCTGAAACCACTTGTTCTCACCATCAGCTTTTTACTTTGCAAAGGTCAAGTGGAAAGACGAGCAGAAATGGGAGGCTGTAAAGGAGCTGTGCTTCCTCTGAAACCTTGAAATAGAAAGAATCTCTGAAGGAAATATGTTTATAAAATTCTTAAAGTTAAAATATTTTGGCATATAGGATTCCGCCTTGCACTTTTGATGTACACCCTCTTTTCTGCCTCTTTTCATTATAAATTCTTCTTTTTTTCTCATCCTTTCCTTTTTTGTCTTGCTAAACGCCCAAGCTCTGGGTTCCCACTACTAGCCCTCAAGGCCCTTAATCTTAGAATTTTAGTTTCTCCATGAGAAAGTCTAAAATGAAATACTTTTCTTAAAGAGAGTTTGGTGAGCAGGGGTAGAGGATGAATGGCACTTGTATTTCTCTGCTTTGCTTTGCAGGAATCCTTCAGATTTTAAATGTTTATAACAGTTCTGTTTCAACCCCCTGGATGATGTGTAATGAATGGAGTGCTCAGGATATGTAGCACAGAGGAAAACAGTATCCAATAAGAGGATTATGAAGGTTGACACTTTAGGGAACCCATTGTGCATTCTGCACCTGAAATAAACCTGCCACAACTGTCGGGGGAGAAAAGCAGCCTGTTACTGGAAACTCTCCCTCCTCCTCGCCTGCCACACCTTTGAAACCTGGTTCTAATCTGATTTTTAGGAAACCTTGGTTTTGTGATGCAATTTCACTGTGATGAGAAATTCATCATGCATTTCTGTTGTATTGTCTTACTCTCTTTACAATGTAATCATTTGTGATCTATTCATGCATTGCTTTGAAAACATTTCTAATCATTTTCCTCCTGCCTTTTTGTTATGGATAATCAATGGTTTTGTGCCCTTTCGCTGGGAAGAACTATGCCTTTTATTTGCTTTTTTCACTTTTTCCTGGTGTCTGGCTCAGCACTGCAAAGCTGATGATTAAATAAGCAGAAACATTCAATCTCATGAAAAATGACAAGGGGGTCCTCGGTTGCATGATCCCATTGTGAATTTATTTGTTGTTGGGATTGTCTGAATGTTAGAGTACATTTCAAGAGGAAGTATTGGCTGTCCTTTCTGCATTAGAACCTAATAAGGAATCAAAGAGGTAGGGAGAATGTAGGGATGGGGGAGAGGGAGGAAAAGAACGTTCCATGTTTGCACCACCTTCTGCAATGTCATTGGCACACAACTCTGAAATTTTCTTCTCTCTCCTTTTATCCTGATATAATAAGGTAGTTAAAGGATTGGCCTATTTATTCCATTTTTTCAAAGATTATTTATTTTAGAGAGACAGAAAAGGAGGGAGAAAGAGAGGAAGAGAAACATCGATATGTGAGAGATACATCGATTGGTAACCCCTCAAAGGCCCCCAACTGGGGACCTGGCCCACAACACCAGCATGTGCCCTGACCAGGAACTGAATGGGTGACCTTTCAGTCCACTGGTCGGCTCTCAATCCATTGAGTCACACCAACCAGGGCTGGCCTCTGTATTTTAATTCAGGCTCCATAACTTACTAACTGGAGCATTGTGCAAAATCCTTAACCTTTCAGAGCCTTGATTTCACCCATTTCAAAACTAGGAATAAAAATAGCACCTATTTTATTGTGCTATCATGAAGAAATATTTTACCTATATTAAGTGCTCAATAGTCATCAGTATCATTATTATGAATTTGTTAAGAAGCAAGAAATATGTGCTGATCAAGGTAACAATCATAGATTAATCCAACTGATGGGGAAATAGGAATCTCGTGGGACAAAAGTGAAATCATCACTGAAAGTGTTCCTGACAATCATCCCTGACTTGCCAATGAGATGGGAAGTTTAGTCTTAAAATTATCAGTATCTGGTCATCTTTGAACACATGAACAACGATGACAATGAAAATTATTTCTCAGCATATCATCTACCAAAGAAATATCTTGACAATTATTGTGCAGCATTGCTGACCCATTTTCTCACCATCACTAGTGTTTATTAAAGCAGGGTTGCTATCAGATGAAGGTGTCTTCTCTAGCTTGTTATATAACTAAAGGAAATTAACTTCGCACCTGGGAAGAATAGGGACTAATTTAAGAAGGCAGAGTCTTGTTCATAGATAGTGCTAAAGGGACAAGATGTGCTGAATTGTTTGCTTGAGGTAAAACACTCTCAGCACAGAGAGAAGGTGTACTGCTGTGGTTAAAAAAAATCTTGACTCTGGAAAATGCTGAAGATTAAGAGAGGATATGGTAAAGCATATTAGATTATAGTATTTATTGATTTACTGACATTTCTTAAATACCATGTGTGGAAATACTGTGAGAATAGCATCATCCTTTATATTTTTATCTTATGTACAAATCGGCAAAAATTTACTAGGTAAGTTTTGGCATCATGTATTAGATTATCAGCACAGCTTATAAAAATTTTATGGATGGAAAGAATCAGAAGATAATGGTGCAATGGGAAGAAAAATGAGAGGGAATGGTAAACCATAAAAAATTAAGTCTTTTAAGTAAACCTTATCCAAATATCAATATGCTGTATGACCAAAGTATTCTACAAGGGAGCTCTTAACCTGGACTGAACTTCATTTGTCTCACAGGTTAATTTGGTCCAACTGGCCCAGTTAACCCACTTTAGTAAGCTTTATTCGTTTAGCAATTCTTTATGAAGATAAAAGGATTAGTTGAAGATGACTAACCCTAAATCGTGGAATAAGAATTCTCAATTATGTAAGAATTACATAATTAAGTAGAATTCTACATAATTCTACTTAATTATGTAATTAAGTCTGAATAGCTATATGCAAAGTTTTTACCTAAGTATAGGATGCCTGAGTTTATTCTAAGGTTTCTTGTTAATTCTTAAATTATATATTTAGCTACTTTTAAATCTTTTCATTTTTCTTCTTTTCTAATGTAAATATTAAAAGCTATACATTTTACTGAAATTATCACTTTTGATTGATCCCACAATATTTCATATGTTAAATTTTAATTAATGAATAATATCATAAGCATTGTTAAAATGTTCACCTTGATTTTTCTTTTCTTCACAAGTAATTTTGCTTTAATTTTCTAAACATAAGGGAAGTGTTCAATTTATGTTTCTTTTTTAGAATATTCATTCTTTTTATTATATTTTTCCCATTACCACTTATCCCCCTATGTCCCCTTCTCCTCCACAATTACCCCACTGCTGTCCATGCCCATAAGTCCTTTTATGCTTTTTGCTCGATCTCCCTCTTAACTCCCTTCCGTATAGCTGTCATCTTGCTCTCTATGAGTCTGTCTCTATTTCGCTTTTGTTTCAGCTTGTTCCTTACATTCCACATATGAGTGAAATCACATGGTATTTGTCCTCCTCTGACTGGCTTATTTCACTTAGCATTCTATTACTGACTTTAAATTTGATTGCACTGAGATAGAGAATATGGTCTATATAATTTTTTGCTCTTCAAATTTTTTTAGACTTACTGTTTCAGTTACCAACTCAGTTTAGTGGGTCAGAATTTTAGACAGGGCTGATCTGGATGATTCTTTTATTGTGTGTGGCATCACTGCATGGGCTGGTCTGGAAGGTTCAAGATGGTTTCATTCTCATGTCTGATGCTTTGCCAAGGATGACTAGAAAACTGGGCTCAGTTTCAACAGAGTTTAGTGATAAACAGCAGAGTCTGAGAAAAGCTTGTTTGCAGGTGTGGAGATGTTGTGCCACCAAAGATAATCAACAGAACTAATTATGAGAATGATGAGCAGCCTCAGACAGGATCTGTGCTTATGTGCCCTGATGGACATAGAGCACCACAAACAAATGCACAGGATAAAGGCTTCTTTGGTAGTACTGGGAGAGTAAGTATGGGCTTCCAAAGATGGGCACTAACATTTCCAGTAGATAAATAAATACGCGTATCAACTGGCTAAGAACCAATCTTGTTTATATTTGTTAACTTATTGCCTTTTGACCCAAACAAAGTTAAGCCCATACCTGTTTTATTTGCATTATAAATTTAAAGGACACTTTTTAAAAAAGTGCAATCACTATTATACAACCTGGATTGGATAAGAAAACTATGTGCAGAAAATAATGCAATTATCCCAAATTCAAGCAAATGGTCAACTTCCAGGTGTGTTGAAAAACTAATATAAAAGATCATTCTACAGCAAATCATATTCCATTAAAACAAAAGCATTAACAATGAAAATCTCTATAATAAAATATATTAGAAATCTCTAGCTGATATGAGACTTATTTCAAGAAATAATTTATACCATGAAGTTCTAATACAGAAGAGTTTTGGCTATCCCTTGAAAATTTTATTCCATTATTAGTCAAGTATTTATTTATTTATTTATTTATTTACTTGTTTGCTTATTTATCCTTTTTATTGAATTTATTGGGGTGACACTGGTTAACAGAATACACAGGGTTAGGTGCGCAGTTCTACAGCACATCCTCTGTGCACTGTACTGTGTGTTCACCACCCCAAGTCAAGTCTCCCTCTACCACCTTTTATCTCCCCTTCACCCTCCTCCACTTCCCTCTGCACCACTAACCCCAGAAATTATCACACCCTTGTCCATGTCCATAAGACTTTGCTCTTTTTTTCTTTTTTGCTCTATCCCTCCATCCCTCCACCCTGCTCCCCAACCCATGACAGCTGTCTTCGTGCTCTCTATCTATGAGTCTGCCTCTGTTTTGCTTGTTAGTTCATTTGTTAAAGGGTCCACATGTAAGTCAAATCATATTATACTTGGCTGTCCCTTGAAAATGTTATTCTTTCATTAGCACGTGCATGATTGTGTGCCAGACGCTGTTACTGGAATTGGGAATATAGCTTTGTACAGATCAAACAAAATTCCCTCTTTTAGAGCTTACATTGTAATACCAGGTGACAGATGACAGACACATATATACTATATCAGATAGTAGTGAGAGCTGTACAGGAAAACAAATCTGAATAATGAGAATGAGGACTTTTTGGAAGTGTGTGAATGTATGTATATGTGTGGATGTGTGCATGCACATTTGCATGTTCATGTTTACATTTTAGATAAGCTTTTTTTGGTAAAAACTCTCTGATAAGGTGACATTGGATCAGAGATCAAATTCTGAGTACAGAGAATCCTGCAGATATCAGGAGTGATAGTGTTCAAGTCTGGGGAATTAGTAAGCATGTATTCGCTATGATCCAAGTGTGCTGGATGCATTCAAGGAACAGCTGGAGTACGGCGGAAGGGTGTGAGTTTATTTGCTTTCAGGGAGGTAATAGGGGACCATTTTTTCCATCATACTAATGTAATATTCATAAAAATTCTAAGCAATAACAGCAATTATACTCTCTAAAGATTAAAAACATATATTACATGGGTTATGATTGTTCTCTAATTATTGATTGATCACTACCTAGTATGCAGCACTATGCTAAGAATTTTAAGACTTAGTTCCTGTTTATAATGTTCACAATGCAATTCTGGAGATAACTTTTTTGGTTTGCTCATTATCCCTTTGAACCACATGACTTTTCTTTGCTAAAATGATCCCATGTGGGCAATGTGGTTTTTCTTAGACTGACCAATGTCACCACCTTTCTAGTCATCAGTGGTTTTTTTAGTCATCAGTTTTGACAGGTGTGTGTTTTCATGCCTGAAGGCTTTCTTTTCTTCTGTCTCTCTTATAATGTCTCTTGACTTTATGGGAAACTTTTGGATTCTCCTTTAATTCTCCATGGTTTTCAGAAGACTTGAGGATACAGTTCAATTTTATTTGTGTAAACATTCCTTCCTATGCTTCAGGGAACCAGATAGAAAAGTCCCTGTGGATTCTATTACATACAACTTCCCTTGGGTCCCATGCTCAGTCAAAAACAATTACTATTAAGGGCTATGGAACAGAGACATCTTTCCAACAATTAATTTCTCTTCATTCAGGTCCTCTTCCTCCCCCAGACCTAGTCAAACTCTGAGAGTGGGTTAGCATGAACTTTCACCCAGTCTTCCTCCCTTCTTCCTTCCTCTTTCCTCCCTCCTTCCCTCCTTCCTTCCTTCCTTCCTTCCTTCCTTCCTTCCTTCCTTCCTTCCTTCCTTCCTTCCTTCCTTTTCTCTCTCCCTCTTTCATTCTTTCATTGTTATTCAGTTAAAGTTGTGTCAAATTTCCCCCTTTGCCCTCCTCAGCCCTGCTCCCATAGTCAATCCCTACACTGTTGTTCATGTCCCTGGGTCATACATGTTCTTTGTCTAGTCCCTTACCCATTTTTCCACCATTATCTCCCTTCCCCCCACTCTGACAGCTGACAATCTGTCTATGTTTCCCCTTCTATTTTGCTCATTAGTTTATTTTGTTTATTATATTCCTCTTATAAGTGAGATCATATGGTATTTGTCTTTTACCAATTCGCTTATTTCTCTTAGCATAACAGTCTTTAGTTCCAACCATGCTGTTGTGAAAGGTAGAAATTATTTCTTTCTGCTGCATAGTATTCCATTATGCCAATGTACCACACTTTTTTGATCCACTCATCTACTAATAGGTACTTAGGCTATTTCCAGCACTTGATTATTGTAAATGACACTTCTATGAACATGGGGGTACATAAGTTCATTTGAATTGGTGTTTAGGGATTCTTAGGGTATATTCCCAGCAGTGGAATCACAGGGATGCAAGGATAGTTCACTAATCAATAAACATAATATACCACATAAACAAAATGAAGGATAAAAATCACATGATCATATCAATAGATGCTGAAAAAGCATTTGATAAAATCCAGTACCCTTTTATGACCAAAACACTCTGCAAAATGGGAATAGAGGGAGCATATGTCAACATAATAAAGGCCGTATACAAGAAACCTACTGCCAACTTCATACTCAATGGGCAAAAGCTAAAAGCGTTTCCCTTAAGATCAGGAACAAGACAAGGGTGTCTGCTTTTACCACTTTTATTCAGCATAGTACTGGAAGTTCTAGCCATAGTGATAAGACAAGAAGAAGAAATAAAAAGCATCCAAATTGGAAAGGAGGAAGTAAAACTGTCATTGTTTGCAAATGATGTGATAATGTATATAGGAAGTCCTATAGTCTCCACCAAAAATCTACTTGACTGAATAAGTGAACTTGGCAAAAGTTTGATACAAAGTCAATATTCAGAAATCAATGGCATTTTTATACACCAACAATGAACCACCAGAAAGAGAAACTAGGAAACAATCCCATTAGCTTTAGCAACAAGAAAAATAAAGTTCCTGGGAATACATTGAACTAAGGAGGTAAAGACCCATACTTGGCAAACTATAGAACATTGAAGAAAAAAATTAAATAAGGTACAAATAAGTGGAATCATACACTGTGTTCATGGATAAGAAAAATTAACATCATCAAAATGACCATACTATCCAAAGCAATCTATACATTCAGTGCAATTCCTATTAAAACACCAATTGCATATTTTGCTGATCTAGAACAATACTCCAAAAATTTATACGGAACACATAAAGACCATGAATAACCTCAGCAATCTTGAGAAAGAAAAATAAAGTTGGAGGGATCACAATACTTGATATGAAACTATGCTACAAGGCTACTGTAATCAAAATAGCCTGGTACTGGCATAAGAACAGATGCATAGATCAATGGAACAGAATAGAGAGTTCAGAAATAAACCCATGTCTCTGGTCAATCAATATTTGACTGAGGGGGCATGAGCATACAATGGAGTAAAAAATAGTCTCTTCAGTAATTTGTGTTGGGAGAACTGGACTGGTACATGTAAAAAATGAAACTAGACCATGAACTTACACCATACACCAAAATAAAGTTAAAATGGATAAAAGACTTAAATTTTTTGTTTATCTCTTAATGAAACTTTTTTTGAGCAGTATAAGTTCCACAGAAAAATTGAGAAGAAGGTACAGAAGTTTCCCATATACCTCACACATGTGTAGCTTCCCCTGTTACCGTATCTCCTACCAGAGTGGTACATTTGTTATAACTGATGAGCCTACATTGATTACAATTGCTTTTTCCAGTCCTTTATTTATGTACCAAACTTTATACACCCTTTCTTCATAAATTTGCATCTGACAGCCCAAATCAAAGTTTTGGAATGTAAGCCTTATTCTTTTTTTCTCCAAAATTGTAGCTTTTAAAATTAAAGGTTTCTGGCTTTCTGAATTGTATTTTTTTAATGAATATCACAAGTCTTCTCAGAAACTCTAAAGCCAAAAAAGTTGTATTTCTGTTTTCTGATTTGGCTATTTAGGCCCTTCCTGGAGGTGATAAGCATGGAATGCCTTGACCTCAAGATCAAGTTTTAATTCCAAAGAATTTGTCTGTTAGCATAGTTGAATCATATTCCACCATATGATATGTAAGTGAATAGTTGAGTTACATGTGTGATTTCATTTAGAACTGTTTTCATAAATGAACACACAGAATATCTCCATTTAGCAAACATCTCTGACACTTCTGGATCCAAAGTCCCACAAATGTTTATTGGATTTCTTTTCTTCATATGTTACTGCAAAAGAAAAATAAGGATGACTATAAAATGCTGCCTAAGAGCAGAGTATCTGCATTGAATATTTGTAATTCTATAAGAATATCTTGTCTTATTTATTTATATTGATATTGGTTCATAAATATTCATTTTATATTTTGGCTTATAACATAATAGTAATTAATTAATTTTTGTTGATCACAAAGTTCCATGTTTGTCCATTGGAAGATTTTCAGTCGTCTGCTGTATTACTTTGACCTGTTCTATCATTATGTGTGTGTGTTTGAGTACTTTGTTACTCTTACTCAAGGCTCTTGTACATTTTCCACTTTAGTCCTAGAATCAGCCATTTCTTTCAGAATCCTTGTTCCTTTATTGGAGAATGGTTTTAGAGACCAAGACCAATGTTAGGCATGATCATTGTTATTGGGGTGTCATTTCTTTCAGGCCCTTTCAGATGAATGAGTAGAAATATTTGTGCTTATATTAATTCATGTATATAAACATATCTATAAATATTTCTACAGATAATGACCCATATCTATATTAAGCCAAATCTGATTTCATACTGATATCTTCAACTATGGCCACCTGGCTTATTCTAGCCTGTTACTCTCGCATATCTGTAAACTCCTACTCCAACAGTGAGAAATCTCACTTAATTATTACATTCCTGTTTACCTGTATAAATAGAATAAAATTGTTGACCAACAATCCCACTGGAAAGAGCATTATCAATTGGTTTTGGTGCTTATACGTCATTACTGCTGCCTTTAGTTTTACAGATTCCACTCCTTTCCAACATTACTTAGATCACCACACTTTTCTTCTTCCTTTTTTAGTGAGGTTGTTTCATGCATTTGTTTTCTTTTTTATCTTTTTTATTGTCATTCAATTACAGTTGTCCCCATTTATTCTCCCTTACTCTCCCCCACCCTACCTGTTCCCACTTCCCACTTTCAATCTTCCCTTCCTCTGGTCATTGTCAGCTTGTTTGTTATTTCCATGTCTCTGGTTCTACTTTCCTCACTTGTTTGTTTTTTTTTATTAGGTTCCACTTATACGTGAGACCATATGGTATTTGTCTTTCACCATCTGACTTATTTCACTTAGCACAATACTCTCCAGTTCCATTCATGCTGTCACAAAGGGTAGGAGCTGCTTCTTTCTTTCTGCTGCATAGTATTCTGTTGTGTAAATATACCAGTTTTTTGATCCACTCATTTACTGATGGACACTTAGGCTATTTCCAGCACTTGGTTATTGTAAATAATGCTGTTATGAACATTGGGTGCATAGGTTCTTTTGAACTGGTGTTCAGGATTCTTAAGGTCCCAGCGGTGGAATTGCCAGAGCAAAAGGCAGTTCCATTTTTTGTTTTTTGAGGAAATTCCATACAGTTTTCCACAGAGGCTGCACCAGTCTGCATTCCCACCTACGGTGTTCTAGGGTTCTCTTTCTCCACAACCTTGCCACTGCTTGTTTGTTGATTTGTTTATGATGGCCATTCTGGTACCAGTGTGAACTGGTATCTCACTGTGATTTTAATTTGCATCTCTCTGATAGCTAGTGATGCTGAGCATCCTTTCATATGTCTCTGGGCTCCCTGTATGTGTTCCTTGGAGAAGTGTCTGTTCAGGTCCTTTGCCCATTTTTTCATTGTTTATCTTCCTAGAGTGGAGTTGTGGGAGTTCTTTATGTATTTTGGAGATCAAACTTTTGTCCAATGTATCACTGACAAATATATATACCCATATGGTTAGTTCCCTTTTCATTTGGCTGATGTTTTCTTTAGCTGTGCAGAAGCTTTTTATTTTGATGAAGTCCCATTTGTTTATTCTTTCATTTATGTCCCTTGCTCTAGGGGACATATCAGTGAAAATATTACTGCATGGAATATCTGAGATTTTCCTGCCTATGTTCCCTCCTCTAGGACTTTTATGGTGTCACAACTTATATTTAAGTCTTTTATCCATCTTGAGTTTATTTTTGTGTATGTGTTAGAGTTCCTTGTCACAGTCTGCATTCCTTCCTGAGATTCCTTGATCTCCTAAACAAATATTTAAAAAATATTTGCATACTTCAAGTTTTACTCTTTGTGTTGTAAATTCTCTGAGTTTTGAATAGTTTTATTACCCCAACCCCATGCTTTATATATTATATATTAATATATAATTAACATACATTAATAATATATAATAATATATAATATCAATATAGTAATAATATATTATTTAATATATTATATATTTATATATAAAATACATACATATACATATATACATATATACACACATATGTGTATGTATATACATACATATATATTTTTTATTTTTCCTCAGAAACTGGTCATTTTGTCCATAGCCACTTTATCTTATTTTCCCCTCATTTACTCTCTATTCCCATGTGTTTTTAAAGGCATGTATCTTTAAATCCTTCCCAGAGATTTCCCTCTTCTTTTCTATACTCTATGCCTTAAACTGATCTATAAGTAGCTCATCTTTCTATTGATTAGCAGAATGTAGGGATTTTCTAACACATGCTTCACTGTGTTTTCAAAATAGACTTAAAAAGAAAAACACATGATACCTGTCTAGCATTTTTTATTTAGTACCTCAGAGCACTTACCAATTAAACAAAGCTAAGTGACAGAGATTTTTATTGACGGCTATGTGCAGACAGAAACTTTTCCAAAGGCCCCAGGACACTGCCCAATTTATACTCGTGGAAAGAGTATTTTATTTCCTTGCATCATCTTCTCAAGCAAGGTTGCCTCTTCAATAATGAATGAAGAAAAATCATAATTCCACAACCCCCTCCCTCCTTGCCCCTGGGAATCAGGTACCTTTAAGAAGCAAGAGCTTCAGAGAGAACCCAGCTGCACTTGGGAGTCTTCCGGTGGCACAGTTTTAATCCGATCTTGCTTCTGGTATTAGGAAACCAGACATACAATTTCTGTCTCTGTAGGGGATCTAAGCGCTCGCAAGTTTTTCTCTCCAATGCTGTCTGCCTATTTTTTGCCCAAAGACACAATAACTATTTTAGGTAACTTCATACTGTGAAAAAGCTTGTGTTATGTAAATTAAATGAAGACATTTTGGCGCTGAATTAATGGGTAATTTTTAAGGCAAGACAATTTTGGGGAGAGCATCTAAGCAATTTGGGCAGAATTTAAAACTTCCTTTACAGCACTGAGCTTAGCACCCACTTGAGAAGATATTTTTTTCTCAATTTACAGTCTTATTCTTTCTTAATCAGACTAATATTTGGTAATCAGTGCTGATAATCTGAGCAAAGTATGTATGGTTCTGCTGATTTGAAACTTTCAATGACAGAGAATTAGTTTGGATAAATTATGACAAATAATTTTAAGGTACTTTCTAATAAATACATAGAAGGTATAACTATGAGGTATGTTTTGCATAGTGGAATGTATAATGAATATTTTATTAACTTATAAAATATGTTTTAATATCACTAGACTTCTCATGGAAAAATAAAAAGCATGAAACTTTTATATTCTAGAAAAAATATAATTTCCTGAAAGCATTGTCTTTTTACACAGCTGCATATAGAAGTGTTAACATTAGGTACCTAACACAGTGTTTTTAAAAGACATCGAATAACAAATTTGCTACATCAAAAAACTGATTTACTCCATTTTTCTAACCACCTACCTCAGAAGACTTTTCCTGATTTTCTAACAATACTGGTGCCAGGATTTTTATCAGGAATCCAGCTCACACAGCTCAGTATCAACTTTGACTTATACTCCTCCTCTTCTCACCTATCATGTGCCATATTCTATAGATTTTACCTCACTGTTTTGAATCTCATTTCTATCACTACTGCCCCCCGCCCACGTGCTCCCAGATATGTCTCTCCATAGTTTTTATTTGTACTGTGGAACAATGAAGCCTGCCCTAGTGTATCTTCCATAGTTCCGATGAACTGATTCATATAAAGCATCGGTCAATCATAATTTTTGCATACTCTCTTGGTAGTTTTTGGCATTGCTACTGAATGAATATATTATAGTACTCAAAGTTTTTAAACAGTATTTTGGACCCCAAGAACGTCTTTTAGCTCCAGGAAAACAGAACTATTTACTGTTCACTGACCTTGTCTCTCCCCATCCTCTATCATAACTTCTTGCTTCTCTTCATTCTAATGTTAACAACAAGTCCGCAAGAACCGCTAGAAATGGGGAGGGGCTTGTGTTCAGGAAGGATGCACCCTGTGTTCTTCTTGGAAGACACTGTTATGTATGAAAGATTACCATGGCTTAAAATAAAGAAACATGTTTCAATTTGACCAGATTTCCTAAAACTTGTTGGACTGTGGAATTCTTTGCAGTGCAAACAGTTCCTTAACATGTCATGTTCTTTTGTTCAGTCTGTTCCTTCTGCCTGGTGTGAATTCATTCTCACTGCTTCTGTGTGCAGCTTGCAAAACTCTCTCTCTTAAAGCTTATCTCAAACGTCCCATTTTCCACCAATCTATTCTTGAATCACTATCACACATGGATCTACTTATTTAGCCTTTTGTAGAACTTTTTTGGGTAACTTTCTTATAGCATATATCTCACTTCCACACTTGTTCAATTATTTGTATTACTGGTTTTAAACATCTGACCAAACTGGAAACTCACTGAAGATAACGACCACATCTTATTTGTCTCACTATCATTTTCAGGGACTAATACTACTTCCTGTAAAAGATAAGAATTCAATAAATATTTATTGTATCAAGCTTTATAATAATAGCAGCATTTCTTTCTGTAACATTTGAAACACATTATCTGACTTGATGTTTATCACCCTCCCAGCTGGGCAAGGATTATCGCCCTCACATCTGAGGACAGAAACCAATGTGATTTCTTGTCCTTGTGTCAAAAAAAAAAAAAAAAAATCCTGAATATAGGCATATATTACTTTCCCGATGTTGAGAACAAGTGAAACATATCTTAACTGCCTATCCCAGAATGTATTCAATCAAAGAAGATAAAACTGTGAACCCACTAGAACTATTATTTTCTTCAAGAGTATCAGTTTGTTTATCAAGAATCCCTTCAAGACCTTTATCCTCAATGGGCCAAACAATCTGAACCAACTATGTCATACATTCTGCCCATCTCAGTCCTTGAAAGACCTTCTCTGCAATCACCCAGCCAGGCCTTAAAACCCTACAAATGTTTGCTTGTTTCTGACTTTTAAAATCTGGGACATGATCAAGATTTTGTTATGGTCTCTTCCACTGCAGTTGAGTATAATAAAGTTAGCTTTGCTTTATCAACAGGTTTTATTGCTGGTGTCCTGAAAGAATATTGGTTACACTTATAAATGAAAAATTCGATGCATAAAAGATAAAGAATTTGCTCAAGTAGCATAGCTAGGAAATGGCAAATACAAGATCAATAGTCAAGCCTCTAAAATTTTTATCTGCAAAGTCTTTCTTCCATATCTTTCTTTTGAATAATGTTATTTTTATCTAGAATAGTTTTAAGCCTCAGTTAGCCATAAAAACAGTATAAAATTTAATTTGTCCATAGCTTATCCTTCAAATAAGTATGTTTTGTTAAGTAACTAAAGCAAGCAAACAAATAAACAATTGATATTTCTTGAGTCCCTACTATATATTAGGTATTAGGGTTATATCCATGACAAAACAAAACTTCTGCTTATCAAAGATGTTATATTCTGGTTAGGGTGAGTGGGGAGCAAAGACAGTGAACATGTAAATTAACAGTTGAAGTGAAAAAATCACAGAAGGATCTCAATTGATAATGGGTTGTCAGAGAAGCCCATCTGAGTGACACCATATCTCAAGAAAGTGGGTGATAGAGCTAGTCAGGTATCTGCAGGAAAACCCTTCTCTGTACTCATTGGACAAAGCCTAAACTTAACAGACCAGGGCATTTGTGTTTTTTAAAAAACCCTACAGTGATTGAGCAATCATTTTGTTGAATAAAATATTCATGGATCGAGTTGGTGCAGAAGTGGTTTACGGTTGTGTCAATAGTATTTGCCACTGTATAGTCTGGTGCTGCTTTGATTATAAACAGCGCCCCCTGCTGGCTCTTGCATGTGTAAGTCATCTTTAATTCCTGATGGGCGATGGTGACCCTTCATCTGATTAACTTATCTTTTATATTCTTATGTAAATTTATTACATGGTCCCAAGTACTTAAAAATCCACTTTACTTCTGAAAGCCTGGAGAATCATAACAGTCATTTCTAAAGCTATTTAGGTCAATTGGAGGGAGAAAAAACAAACAGGACATATTTAACCATTCATTTGGTTTATATAATGTGAAATCCTATTCAATGATTGAAAACACAGAAATTTCAGCCACTATGGAAAGATTGAGACATCCTGATAGTAAACTCTTTAAACTTTGTGTAATCCAACCAAAACACTTTCTTTCGAGGAATTTCTCCCAGTGTTTCTGAAGTATTTTAATGAGGCTAGACACACAGAAGTCCTTTGCCAAACATATTTTATTGAGCCTTCGAAGATCAAAAATGCTGAAAGCCAAAATGGTAGCCTTCACTATTTTACGTCATTGCAAATGCTGCTTCTCTGAAACCTGGCCCTTCACCCATTTCCCTCAGTATGACCGTACTTGTTTTCCTTAGAGCCTTTACAGATCCCAGTCTACTCTCTAGTGCCCCCAACACAAGCCTCTGGGTCCTGTTCCGCTCCAGCATTGCCTCTGTCACTCCCTTTAACATTTTCTTTCTGGGAAACTTCAAACTGATAGCGCAGAGTCACCTGCTCACTCCGTGCTGCCCCTCACCTTTCTTCCTTAACTTTCCTTCATCCTTGCTGGTGAATCCTCTTCTCCTGGCTCCTCCTCTACGTTGGAGTTCCTCCCATTTCCACTAGATGCTCCTGTCCATGCTCACTGTGTGTTTCTCCTTGGGGGATTCCATCCATTCTGTGTGATTTTAATGATCATTTTCTCTGTAGCTGAACCTCACACTTGTATCTACAATTCACTCTTTCCTCTGCGCTTCAGACACAGGCTCATCCGGGTGTCACAAAGGTACCATGACAGTGATTTTTCAACTGGTGTGCCCCAAGAAATTTTAAAACATGCAATACCTGGCTGTTTTTAAAACATGCAATCAGGGGCACTGACCTCTTTTCCCTTAGACTGTCAAATAAAAAAATGAAAATAGCCAATATAACAACAACACAACAATAGCCTTCTGGTGTGAATGCCCTGTTTTAAGCATAAATACATAGGTCATATGGTAGAGTTACTTGTTATTGGTCATGTTTCATGATAAAGTTAGGTCTGGTTAATTCTTGGCACTAGAAATCCTTATATACAGGTATAGGCACCTGATTTTTGAAAAAGTCACTTTGGAGCAAAATGGGTGGGTAATTACTATTATAATTATTATTGCAAAATATTATTATTGTATTAATAAAATATAATAATATAATATTAATAAATAATACCACTGAAATATTAATTTATAATATAATATTAGTAATATAATATTAATAAATATTATTATTGTAATATATTATTATTACAGGATTATTATTATTAAATCAATCAAAATTATACCTAGTTTTGTCATATTGACAAAAATATAATTTTGGAGTGCTGTAGAATTTCAGTAGTTTATGTATGCCATGAGATGAAAAAGGTTGAGAATCACCTTGCTATAACATTAAAACAACATTTCCAACACCAAGCCAGCTATTTTTAAACCAAACACATTCTCTTTGGAGTTTCTGAGTTCCTTGAATGTCATATTATTAAATAATATTGACATAAATAAATGTGTATTTCTGTGATAAATAAAACCAGTTATCAGGCTAATGGGATAAACAAGATGAGAGACAATGACCTGAGATTATGACTTAGACTTAGACTAAGGTATTTTTGATGCAAATGGTGAGAAGCTATAAGACTCTGGATGTGTTTTGAAAGTAAAACAAAAAATTTGCTGAGAAGGTTGGATGTCAGTATAAGGTAAAGAAATATTAATGACTCCTAGTTTTTCTTCCCCCAAGCATCTGGGCACTGTTCTAAGCACTTTACATTTTATTCACTTACTTAGTCCTTGAAGTATCCCTGTGAGCTCACTATTATTAACCCCACTTTACAGATGAAGACATTGAGACACAGAGTATGAACTTGCTCAAGGTCACATTGCTACTAAGTAACAGCAAGGAGCCTTAAACTCAAGAATTGCTCCTGGAGCTTATGATTTGTACCCACCACACTACATCACATCTAGAGTGACACACATTCTAGTGGAAGTATAGTGAATTCTGAAAGCATATATTATAATGGAAACTAGAACCGTGAGCAAGATAAGGTCATTTGAACAGTGAGATTAGATAGAGGAGAAGATACCCAAGAACTGGGTCCTAGAATACTCCAATGTTTGATCTTAGAAAGATGTAAACACCCCAGGAATAAAAATTTATGGCATAGCCACAAGGTAGAAGGAGACTCCTAAGAGAGAGTGATGTCTTGAAAGCCAAGTGAAGAAAGTGTTTCAAGAAGAAAGGATCAACTATTCCAAATTTTGCTGATGGGCTACTTATGGAAACACCCTGCTGACATCTTGATTGTAGCTAGTGAGGCTCATTTTACATTCAATTATGGAGATGCTGTAGGACAGAATTTTGAAATAATAAACTTGTGTTGTTTGAAGCCACAAATCTGTGGTAATTTGTTATAGCAGCAATGGGAAACTAATATGGTTACTGGAGGAAATGGCTTGGAAGGTTAGGAGGTGATGGCTAAAGAGTGAGGTGCTTGTAACTGAGATTACAGGGAGAGGGCAGAGGCTGATAACAAGGTCTAGAGTAGAACAGTGCTGGTCAGATAGGGTGGATGAGAGGATCACTGGAGAAGAGAGTCGGGGAACTGAATGGCTAGGGTATTGGAAATGTCACCCATGTCAAATCAGAGGAATAGTGTCAAAGACAGAGATGTTGAGCCAGGCGCATCCATGCTTGCTCATGCAAGCCATTGTCCATTCTCTTTGAAATCTAAGGCTTTCACATCTTTCTCTTGCTTAAAACTCATCAGTTCTTGTCATTGATCTTAGGATAAAAACCAAACTGTCTAATAGGGTCATTATGACATCTTTGTTTTTATCATTTAGGTTCAATGTTTTGTCTTCAGGGTAGCCTTCCTTAACCTCTTGGACTAGGTGAGATTTTTGTTATTCTTTCATGGCAACCTGATTTTTTCTTTCAAAGCTTTTTATAAATTTTTAAATTCATGCATTTCTCACACTTTATGTGTGTGCACGTGAATATGAGTGAACATTTGATTAACTTTCTAGTAGATTGTAAACTCATTGAAGGGAAGGACTTTGTTTAATGATGAAAAAATGTGTCTTCCTTGTCTTTCCCTTGAAACTGCAATGAGAAACATTCTTTAGTTGAAGCTTCATCTATTCAAGTGTAGTAAGAACAAGAGGTAATTTTTAGATGGTCTCTGTAGTAATTTTGATATAGAGAAATTAAACATTTGACTGTGTAGCCCTCACATTTCATTTCAGTCTAAAATGGTTCTGGTACAGCTGATAACTCATTCCCCATTTACTAGGACTCTTGGTCTTTCTCTGCTATGTCTATGCCAGACCAGTTCAAGGTGTGACTCTGGGGAAGTGTACTTGCTCAGGTCATCTAAACTTTCCTCCTGGAGAGCTCTTTTGAAGTCTGGGTTAGAGTAGCAGGAAGAGCTGGCAAACTCATTGTCTTCACACCATGTCATAGTCTCCAATATCAGCTTTATCAATGACAAAATTGAAAAATGGCAAATAAAAAATGAGAGAAGCATCTAATGACATATAACTAAATATAATGTGAAGACCTGTGAACAGACCGATTATAAACATCATATATAAGACAAAGAGAGAATTTGAACCCTGGCTGATTATTTAATATTGTACTAGTTATCTATGTCCCTGTAACAAATTGCTCTAGAATTTGGTGCCTTAAAAGAATGAACATTTATTATCTCACAGTTTCTGTGGGCAGGAATCTGGGCATGATTACTCGGGGTGTCTCTGCCCTAAGGTTTTTCATGAGGCTATAATTAAGGCATTCTCTGGGGCTTCAGTTATTTCAAGGCTTGGCTGGGGGATGATCTGCTTCCAAGTTCACTTGTGAGGCTGTTGGCTGGCCTCAGCTCCAATCTGGCTGATGGACAGAGTTATTAGTTCCTTGCTACCCAGGCATCTCCAGAGAACTACTTACCACAGGGAGCTTGCTTCCTACAAATGAGAGGGAGGGTGAGAGAGATTTGCAAGATAAAACCTGCAGTGTCATTAGAACCTAATCTCAGAGTGATATCGTATCACTTTTGTGTTATTCTATTTTGTTAATAAGTTCAGCTTACACTTAAGGGGAGGGATTACAACAAAGGTTTGGGTATGGGGGTGTGAGGATCATTGGGATTATTGGGGGTCATCTTAAAAGGCCCTCTACCACAGATATTTTGGAATTATTGTTATTTTTTTCTTTAGGAATGATAATAAAATCATGGTTATGTTAAAATACCCCATATATTTTATTGATCTATTCTTAAATATTTATTGATGAATTGATAGTAAATCCAGGATTTGCATAACAATAATCCAGTAGTGGAAGGAGAAGTGGATAGGAGTGTTTGGATGAAAGAAATGGGACCAGCAATTGATGGCTGTTGAAGCTGGACGATGGGGTACGGAGGACCATTGTCTTATTCCCTTTAACTTTGTGTTTGTTTAAAGTTTCATTTAAGAATTCTTTTTTACCCGATTCCTGTTTATTACACAGTAGTTTTTATCTGGGTCAAAGATTAAATACGTTTATTTAATATGTCCCCTAAACCTGAATATTCATATGAAATTGCTTTATAGCTCTGTCAGTGTTTGGTCCAGAAATTTCTGATATTCTAACCAATTTACTTTGAAATATAATGTTTTAATAAATTTTTTACAACTAACTGTCCTAGCAACTTGGGATGACTACCCTATTTTAAAAGCCCTTTGAGGTTTACTCAGGGTGATGCAATCTGAGAAGAAAATTCACCAAATGATGGTATAGTACTCCCTCAGGCCCACTCCAAAGTAATTATAGAGCTCTGGTCTATTAAGTGTAAATACTAGCACTAAAATGTGTCTGTATCCTTCCATCTAAAGAAGCTGGAGATAACATTTAAAGAATGCTTATTTTAAAAGCATTTTCATGGTTGGGGTAGAAACAGATCCATATGTTTTTATTCTTTAATTCACTTTATTTAGTAGTTAGTGAGGATGTGGAGTTTTTTATTCCCTTTGTTTTCCAACAGAGTATATAGTGTGAACTTTCTCATAGCCCTGAGGCACTACTACCACAAATGTTAGATTAATAAATGAAAATTAGCATAAAGAATATAAAATATGGACATGGTCCCTGCTCTCAAGGTATAGTAAAATTTGGCCAAGAAGATAATATTCATAAAAAGGTAAAGGTGAAGTGAAATAGAATTGTCAAGTGGGGTAGAGAGACAGCAATGACACAAGACTTGGGGAGAAGGCAGAAATGACTGTAAGCTGGACCATCAAGGGAAGGTTTCACTGCAGGTTCAGGAGCTGGGGCAGATTTGTAAATCCTAACGGGATAAGAAAAGATACTAAATGTCTCTTCTGCTTCACACTCCACCATTTCCCTCTGGTGTGTGTGTTTATATATAATGATTTTCTTTTTAAGACAACTGAACACTTGCTATTTTAACTGAAAATGCAATGTGTATATATGACTGTCTTATTTTTAACTTAAACCTTCCACCAGGTAGCTACACCTCTCCTCTGAGTGATTTTCTTACATGAAATTTTCAGTGTAACTAGACACATGAACTCGCTGGATACTTGCTTCTTTTGCTTTGAACAGATCTTGTTTGTCAAGGGAATACCTGTCACCATCTGCATCACAATTTGGGAGAGTTGGCTTGCCTGTACAATATTCCTCAAATTCCCTCTGAAGATGTTCTTCATCTCTCAACTAATGAGAAGATCTCTTCTATAGTCTGTGACTGAACTTGTTTCTATCAAACATTTATTTGGCAGCATATTCAATATTTTGAATTTGTGCCCTTTTTTCTATAGTATTTTATTTTATTTTTTCACATTTTTTACTTGTTGTTCAAGTATAGTTGTCTCTATTTTTCCCCCACCACTGCCCTGTCCCTAGCCATCCCCACCTCCCACCCTCGATCCTACCCCTGCCTTGGTTTGTTCATGTGCCCTTTATACATGTTCCTGACAACTCCTCTTCCTCCCATTATCTCCTCCCACCTCCCCTCTGGTTTGTTCTTAATTTCAATGTCTCTGGTTATATTTTGCCTTTGTTTTTTAATGAATATTTTTGATATCCCTCTGGGTTATGGGCAAGTTCATTAGAAGCCTGGGCCATATTTCTTACTTTTTCATCCCCCAAAGAACTTGCAAATACTTGGTGCATGTATGTTGAAAAGATCATGAAATAAAATGATTTGCAAAGCTTTGAGGTTTATTGACTGAGTTTTATTTCACTGCTGAGTGTGTTCATGGGGAGCCTGTGTGGTGATGTGTATTGAACTACTGTTTTGTATGGGATCCGTTCAGTTTCTTCGGGAGAATGTGTCAGCTGTTAGCTCATTTACTTGAAGAGCTCTTCCCTGAGAAATCTCACAGGCTTTCCGTAGCAACGTATGATGGAAACATTTTTAGGCTTCTTTTTTCTGTGTACTTTGTAGGTACTTACTGTTGTGTATAGGTCTAATCGTGGTGATGCTTTCTCTTGAGATGCTGTTTGAACAAACAAACTGAGATGAGTGTGTGAAAAAGGTGCGGTCCAGCTGGGCCAAAGTATTGCTGAAGCACGCTATCAAATTGACCTTTAAGGGTTCTTTTAGAATCCTCTGGAAGGAGAACAATTAAAATAATTTAGTAATAAATTTGGTCTATATGAATTGTTTTTTAATGCTTTTTAAAGATTAATATTTGGAGTGTATATGCTTATATAGCATTTCTACATTGGCATTTTAATATGCTTGATATTATTTCTTTTTTTAATTCTTTGAAAAATTTTTATTTATTTTTTGTTTAGAGAGAGAGAGACAGAGAAAGGGGGGGAGAGAGAGAGAGAGAGATCAATTTGTTGTTCTACTTATTTATACATTCATGGTTGCTTCTTATATGTGCCCTGACCAGAGATTGAACCTGCAACCTTATTACTAACTTACCTTATGCTAGTTAATAGATGTTCTGAGAAGAGGTTTTAATGAATTTGATGTACGTGGGTAGCTCCCCTGAGTGCTACCCAAGCTTCTGAGTGAAGATACTTCTAAAAATAAGTAACCCTTGTCAGTGTAATTTATATACCATATTTAAGTATTTCAAAGTACCAGACTGATGATATTACATTGGTAGCTGACACAGAGGACATTAAGCCAAATGCAGTTTATTTGGAGCTACGGCTTTGAACCAAGGCAATCTCTCCTGTCCTGTCTAGGATTAGATGTCCATTCCCCCATTAGTTTAAGTCTGTAAGTAGTTGCAGATTGAGTGACCTCTCTGACTCCTTATTTTATACTTTGGTCCTTGCTCTGACTACTATCAGCCAACTGACATTGATCTTATCAAGACCAACAAAGACCACTGCATTGATAAATTCATTGGTTAATTCTTGACTCTCACCTTACCTAACTTACCAGTATCACTTTTCCATTGAGCCTTTCCCTGACCACTCAATCTGGAATCATTAGTCTCACCCTCATTACTCTGGCTATTATGTCTATCTAGATATTTTATTTATTGATCCTATATTTTCTCTCTCTTCTCCCAGCTAGAGCATGAGTTCCATGAGGGATGCAATTTATGACTGTTGTGGTCATTGTTATATTTCTATTGGTAGAATGATGACCAGCAGAGTAAGTAAGCAAACAAGTTTGTTGAATGAATGAATGAAGAAATGAATTAAAAATATCATTTTTTGGAAACTAAACCAACATGCCCATTGTGGAAGATAATTTGAGAATGTATATAAAGTTTTTTTCTTACTTGTTCATAAATTTTTACCCCAATAAATTCACTTTTAGGAATCTATACCAAGTTAATAATCAGTGACAAAAAGGTACATAATCTCAGTCCCTTAAGTACTATCACCACAGGTTATGAGATCATGTTTGCTAGCCACATAAAAGTGTTCATTATGATAACTTGGCTGGTGCAGCTCAGCAGATTGAGCACCAGACTGCAAAGTGAAAGGTCACTGGTTCAATTCCCAGTCAGGGCACATGCCTGGGTTGTAGTCCAGATCCCCAGTAGAGGGCCTGTGATGTTTCTCTCCCTCTCTTTCTCCCACCCTTCCCTTCTCTCTAAAAATAAATAAATAAAATCTTTTAAAAAAGTGTTCATTGCCAGTCTGAGACTTCACTACAAACTGATATGTATCTGTCATCTCTGTCAATGTCACATATTATTTTGTGCTGACCTTTGTGCTGTGTGTATGTATGTGTCTGGGACTATGTGGTAGGATTTTTAGTTTTGGTGGAGGTGACGGGGGAACTTAATTCACAGCATATGGGGATGTAGACTAACAGTTTTATGAAAGCAATTTTTTTCATCTGTAATAAAAGCCTTAAAAATATTCAGTGTTTAACTCAGACAACCCACTTCTAAGCAACAATTTTAAAAATAATTCTCAAAAACACAGGCAACAATCTACATATCAAGGTAGTTGTCATATAATTATTTATAATGTTTTAATTTGAGAGAAACCTCAAATGTTTGTTCAAAAATTATATGTTATATTTATTCAATGGGGTATTGAATTTTCATTTAACAATCTCATGTTTCCATAGACTAATTACTTCTTGGTAGGTAAAAAAACAAATTTCTAAAGAATGAGTCCAATTTTACATTAACCTTTGCCAGGTTGCCAGTAAGGTGCTCAATTCTTCCAAGGAAGCTAGGGCCATGCTGGGGCGAGGCCCTCACTTCATCCAGTGACTAGTACCAGGCACCCAGCAGTGCCAGGCCAGCACTCGCCCACACCAAGATCTCCGTCTCAGAGTTCACCTGCATCTACTCTGCCCTCATCCTGCACAATGATGCTGAAGGTGATGGTGATGAGGGTGAGATCCACGCTGTCATTAAAGCAACTGGTGTAAATGAACCTTCCTGGCCAGGCTTGTTTGCAAAAGCTCTGGCCAATGTCAAGATCAGGAGCCTCATCTGCAATGTAGGGGCTTGTGGACATGTCCAGCAGAAGGTTTGCCTCCTCCCTGATGCCCACCCCCCAGCCAAGAACAAAGAATCTGAGAAGTCTCAGGATAACATGGGTTTGGGGCTTTTTGACTAAACCTCTTTTGTAACACATTCAATAAGAAGCTGAACTCTGAAAAAATGTGTATGTACATACACACACACACACAGAAAAATGGAATGGAAATTAATAAATTAAAATGTCTGTGGAATTTGTGATGAGTAGTTTTTCTCACTATTTTATATAGTAATTATTCAAACTTCGTTTTTCAGGAGCATGTATAAACTTGAGAAATAAAAAAATAAATAAAAAACAACACTTCAAGGAAAATATAAACCTTGATGGAAAACCTCAAGGATTTTTAAGACAGTTCTTGCAAAAATTCTCATTTTGCTATTGTAGAATGTTAAGTAGAATAAAAACATAGGACAGGAAAGTAACAGTCAGGTTCTTGACTGAAAAATTGCAAGGCTGGCTTGCCTGCCCTTTATACCTACACAGCACTTTACATTCCCCTGACTTCTCTATGAGGCTGCCAGGTCAAGCATCATTATCTCCAGGTCTTGCAGATGAGATCATTGAGGCCCAGAGAGAGGTTAAGTTACTTGCCCAAGGTAACCCAGTTAGAAAGTAATAAATGAAATCAAGCTAAAAACTCACATCTCTTTTAGTCACACTCTTTCCGCCACCCTCTCCCCACTTCCTGCCTCCATGCTCCAAACTATTGTTCTGAGAAATTAGAAAAAAGGAGACCATGACTATGCTCTCCCAAAAGTCGTTGGAGTGCCCTTCTCTTAGGGCAGGACAGCTCTGAGGTCGTTGATTGCCCCTGCATGGTGAGCAGATGGTGCTACACAGAACTTGCCCGTCGTTCCCATGTGATTTTCAATTAAGACAGAAATCAAAAGTATCCCAGTGTCATGGTCATAACCTGAAGGGTATAGACAAGCTACCCTCTGCATACAAATCAGGGAGGACCAATCATTCATCTGTGTGAGCAGACCGCAGCCTTTCAAAAGAAATGGTCTCTTACACTTGTGGTGTAGCTACTTTATTTTTCATGCGGTGGATGTTGTCATTTGTGAATTAGGTCTTTAATTTGGTGTTGACTATTGGGAGGACTTATTTCAGAATCTTCACTGAACAATCACCGCAATGACAGAGTGTGAAAGTGTATCGTGAGAGCGGAACAACTGAGAAGGGCATTAGGAAGGCTGCTGTGGAAAGGGTACAGAGCTCTGGCCTTACAGCTCGGGGATCAATACAGACAAACGGAAGGACCAGCTCTCTAACCTTCAACATGTCATGACTCCTCAGCTTCATAATTCATAAAGTAAGCCTATTAATCTCCATCTCACAGAGTAGTGAAGGTTCAAATGAAATGCATGTGCTAAAGGGTCTAACTCTGTCATAAGGTATAGATTTGCTGAATACATTTTGCTTTGTTTTGCTTCAGTGTAGTGATAGAGAAATGATTTTATAGGATTGCATTGTCTGGATACTTTGAGAGAGCCCTGGAGCACCTTACTGTGAGGAAAGGGGACTTCATGAGAAAATGTGAGTGGGGCCATGTCATATGGGCATATGAACTGGCCACTGAGAAGGACATGAAAGAGCCACATGAAAAATGCTGTAAACATGCCTGCTAATCAATGCCACAGTTGCTTAGGTGTTATAGTTGATCATAATGTAAAGAGTAGAAGTAATCTTTCTCAGGTATGTTGTATAGAGGATGAAGACATACCCATTCATCGTGTGTGTGTGTGTGTATGTGTATACATACATACATCCATCTTAATCATAAAGCAAGTTGCAGCTATAAGGAAACAAAATTGTCTTGATGATTAATTTTATTGACACTAATAGGTTTATCTTGTTAGTGCAAGTAACACACAGTAATATGTGAACTGCATACTTCAAGCAAAGCCAGATCTGAATTGATTTTTTTAAAGCATTTCATCTTGCATCTCTCCTGGCACACTTTTTGACCTATTTAAGATGGTTTATTTTTAGTGATATGTTTATTACAAGATATCATTTTTATTCTCATTTTTTTAACCTCACAATTAATTGAATATAAACTCTGGTGCCTAAATATAAAGACATCAGTCTCACCTCTTAAAATTCTTCACCAGTTTAGTCACTATTTCATAAGCTCTGTATTTTTATCTTATTAGCAATGTCTCCAGTCCCCCCGAACTCTGCCTTTTACTTTTAAGTGATACACTTGACATAATTTAGTTTTTGTGGCTCCCTGGGTGTCATGAGTGAAATGATTTGATGACCATAATGTCATGCTCAACAATTGTTCATGAATTTCTCCCTTAAGACATTTAGAAACTTAACCAAAAATCGAAGATGACAAATGATTACCAATTTATCAGGTTGGATTAACTTTTAATATTAATGCTAATGTCATAGTGTATGAAGATGCTTCTTGCGCTTAAAGTGTGAAAATGCAGAAATCTTCACCAAGTTACTGAGCCAGTGATATGCTGTGATAATTTGCTTATTTACCTTTGTTCTGAGCACTGTGTCTAGTGGATGCTTGGAACACTGTAACTTGGATGTTCCTTTGCAGAGTACATGGCTTGTGTTCTAGGTCCGTTCAATCAATCAGTCAATCAATCATTCATTCATTCATTAGATATCTCTTGGGTACCTACTATGTACTAGAACAGTTCTCTTCATTGGGGATACATAAGAAAAAAAAAAAACCTAGCTTTATGGGAGCTTATATTCTAGTGAGGGTGACAGAAAATGAACAAGTAAAATAAATAGCCTGTTAGGAAAGGTGTAAAAGTTAGTGTTGCCAAACAGTAAACCTGTCCTCATAATGAAACTTGCCTCAAAACTTTATTTAATTGATGGCAATATATTTCAAAATCTTCAAGTAAAAGCAAATATTCTGATGTTAAAATTCAACCATTTCCAACATGTTGAAACACGCCTCTATCCCAGTTAGTACCCAGGTGCCATGGCTTAGGGCTGGTCAATAAATGCAATATCTTGAGTGTTTGTGTAGATAATCTGGGTTTTGGTCACCATCGCTTTGTACATAGTATATAATGAAACAGTTTCTTTTTCTGTGCCTTCTAATTGACCCCGAATTTCTCTAGAGCTGTTCCGAAAATATTTGAACACTGGAAGTCTCATTAGAAGCATGTGACATAATCTTAAAAGCTGACCACTTTCCAGAACAATTTGTATTTGGATGTTTATTTAGAAAACCAAATTAATAAAAATGATCTTATGACTTTATTATCATTGAATGAAGTTCATTAAATGTCAATTTCATGACAACAGCACAACCCAATAGATGATAATCCTGGGGCAGTGTTTTGCTTGGGCTGATAGTAAACAATATAAACATGATTGGTATTCCAAGGGCTTGGGAAGAACAGTTTTATGTGAGGCTGAGGAAGTGTATGTTGTTTATAACAAGGCCCATAACAGGACCTCACCTTGACTCTCTTGGAATGTCTAGGTGGACATCAGAGTAAATTGCACTATTAGGATTTGATAAAAAGCTTCATTTGCTGCTTACATTTGGACATTACCTGCATGAATAATGTAGGATATGGATGCATATTACTTCCTCTGTTTTTGCAGCATCCCCCCTGGATGTCATAAGAGCTAGGTGAGCATTTCAGAAACAAATACTGGCAGTTAGAAATACTGTGTTCCATAGGTCATTTGGGCTTTCTGTGGGAGGTGTGAGTACCTAAAAAGCCTCCACATTTTGATAAGAGGGAGGACAGTTAATAGATGGCAGGTGAATAATAGAACCAGGTGCACACTCCAAATTAAAATTTAAGCCACCCCACATTTTGTTTGCACATGTTACTAATAGTTGCTTTGAAATACAGTAAATTGACCTGCAGGGTGAGTGTGACAATGTAGTTGGCACAGTTTGGACTTGGTTATATCCATTATGTTTGCAGGGATTGTAAATAGGGCTCTGCTATTCCTCGTTAAACACCAGTAACTGAGTCCTTCCCTTAAAGCGTGTACATACCCCCACAAAGAGCTCATATGAGGATATGTGTGGTAAAATAATATAGCAACTACACTATTTAGGAAAGATGAGAGGAAAGATAATCATCTAATTCAAAGTCAGGAAACATGAAGCTTTTTTTTTTTTTTGAAAGCGTACAACTTTATTTGCCCTTTGTCATTTAGAATTTTTAAACATTTTTGGACCTTGGAAAAGTCTATGGAGAACACTTGAAATAATGTGTTCTGACTTCAGTGTGTTAAAAACATCTTGTATTCCCTCAATCGTACTCACCAGTATCATTCTTGTTCTGTTGCTGTTTATTGTGTAACAGTGACATAAGGGGCTAGCCACAGTGTATGTTTCTAACTTAAAAGACTATGCCCAAAGCCAAGGTATAGTGATTTGCTGGTTTGAGTGCTGAGCATTTTCTGTCATTCTCTTTTTGGCACTAAATTGGGATTCTAGCTGAGTTCATGTGACTGAGAACAGGCTTTAATTATTTGTTCTGAATACGTCTCTCACACCTGAGGTGGTAATGAGTAGTTTGAGATTATAATGGTGTCACTGAGTAAATTATAGCTTCAGGCCCAAGACAGAGGCTTGTTAAGTTCTCAGGCCACAAAGAACTAGTACTAATGAAGATATCCTCTCTTCAAAAATTATTAAATTTGATCTAATAGATTATATGTTTTTTTCAACTGTTCCTCCTAATGATGATCCTTGCATATTTTCCTAAGACTTGGAATAAACCTTAAACTCTCTTCCAGGGAAAGCCCGGTGAGTCACTGTGTGCAAAACAGAGTATGGCTGACAGACACACCTGTTGTGATTTTCTCTGGAAATGGTGGCTTCCTAGATGTGCAAACTGACACACCACAAAGCACAAAAATTATAATGTCTTCCCCCTCTGACCCACTTCATACTTGTCATCTCTATAAGCAGTACCATCTGTATTTATGCAGGATATTTAGTTTTACTCCTTGCTTTGTAATCTGCCTCAAACACAGAGCTGTAAAACAAGGTTTCAGTGCATTCGTTGGTAATTTTTATTTCCATCTGTTGAAACCATTTGAGAAAACCAATGGTCTCTTACTAGCTCAAACTCAGAGCCCAGAAAATAATAGTTTACAGCATTCCCATGGTGTTTTTTATAGTCATTTCTTTCCCTGGTACTTATCTTTTTTTTCCTTCTCTCAGTGACAGTTTATACTCTGGCGTACAACTGTAGGCGTTTGGCTTTTCTTTTTTGATTGACTGCCACGCACTGCATTCTAATGCTATGACATGTGTGTACAATAAATTTTCTTGTAAACTGAGGGTTTCAAGGTTAGGACTCTGTCGAGTTTGTATTTTCAGAGCTCTTGAAATATTTTCCACTTAGCCATCTCTTTGCATTACTCACAAAGCTTTTAGGGGGCATGTCAGTCAAAAGGATGACTCTAAAGAAAGAAAGAACAATTCAAAGGCTGATTTTTAGCATTAGTGTCAGCGTCAGAGGTGATTCAACGGCTCTAATTTGCACTGTAACAGTGTGAGAAGGGCAACTATTTTGCTTCCATTTATATATAGTGTCTATTAGGGAGATAACTGCATATCAGATATTTAACATTGGTCTATGTTATAAAACTCAAAGTTAGAGTTTCCATTCTGAGCTGAAGTTTATAGGAACAGAATATGAGACATGATTAGCGATGACAAAATGACAACCAGGTGGGTGAGCATGGATGTATGTGTACGTATCCACATCTGGCATCGGGTAATTATGTTTCCTTGTCTGACAAAAGATCAGGATGAGAGCAGTGTTTTGAAAGCTGAGTGTATATTTGTCTGTATCTGCATCTCAGAACCACTTGGATCACCTTCTACAGTTGGCATTGCCTGCCAGCATCCAGGAAAACACACCACTGATCCCATCCTTACCAATCAGGGCAACATTAACTCACCAAGACATCCTAGGTGACCCTGTGTATGCTCTGCCCAATGAAGGACTATACCAAAAAATCAGTAAGAAATGTGATTAGAAAAAGAGAACTGAATAAAGTTCACAGAGGGCCTCCAACACCAAAAGTCACTCAAGAAAGTTCAGTGCTAGATTCAGTGAGACAGGAAGTGAACAGCAATTCTAACCCCGCTTTGTTGCCTCCAGCCTCTATCACTGCTGTCATTGGTCTAAGACGGTTGGGTCTCCAGCCATCTCCTAATTATGAGCTCTGTCTCACCTTAGTTGTTGATCAAGTTCTTCCCTGGGGCAAGTATTTCTCCCATCTTGAGAGGATCAGAAATTAAAACTGACCTATTACTAGGCTTGTTATAGGTGATGTATCTGCTCACTGATGAGAAGCAGACTCAGAGGCAGGCCATGTTCACCTACATGCTCTGCACTGTGAGTTCTTCCTCACCCAGCAGGAAGAACTTTGGGGGTCCTCAGCTAGACTGACCAGGGTGATGGTGGCTCCACAAGGAGCCTTGAGACCTGACAATAAGCGTGAGACACCTGGCTGTGAATTAGACCTCGGTCATGGTCCAGTATTGTTCCCTGAACTTTTAGATTACATTTTGTTTTTCCTCTCCACTCCCATCTGATAAAGAGATTCCTACAATGCAAGTTTCCAATGTATATCCTCCTTGAGTATTTAGTATAAGTGGCTCCCCGCCTTTATTCCCATCCCGGATTACTCTCGTAGAAACTTGTCAATGATGGCAGCTAATATTCACTGAACAGCTTTTGCATGACAGGGATGGTTCTAGTTAATTTATATGCATTATTTCATTTAATTGTCCCAATAATCTCTGAGTTTCTCCAAAGGAGCTTTTTCAAATGACTCAGATCTAGTAAGTGATAGAATACAAAATTAGGTCCAGGACTGTCTCTGTAAACTTTTTATTTAGACCACAAGAATCTCTAGCATTCCTAAGATGTGAAGTCTGTTTTAATTTTAACCAGTTTCTCTTATGTCAGAATGAAGTCTTGTTGCTGAGCCTCTATCGACACAGACGAACTTGGACCAAGTATTTGCCTAGAATTTTGAGTGTTAACCATTGCATACCCATGTCTTGGGCTCCTACTACCTCATCTTAGATTTCAAGTCTGTATTAATTTGTGTAATGCCATGCTTTCCCTTAATCATTGTTGGCCTTCATTTGGCTTCTCTTAAAAGTCGCATTTCCATATCTGCACTCACACACAAGTGACAGACTACACATTTGTATAATATGATTTATTTAGCATTCCAATGGAAAACTGATGGATGCAGCTGTAATATTGGTTATATTCTAATTCAGAAAAATATCTACTGTGATCTTTTTTTGTAGGTAAGTTACCATCAAATAAGAAATTCTACCCTGGCTGGTGTAGGTCAGTGGATTGAGTGCCAGCCTCCGAACCAAAGGGTCACCTGTTGGGTTCCCAGTCAGGGCACATGCCTGGGTTGCAGGCCAGGTCCCCAGCAGAAGGCACATGAGCAACCACACAATCATGTTTCTCTTTTTCTCCCTCCCTTCCCCTTTCTCTAATAATAAATAAAATATTTGAAAAGAGAAATTATAAGATGGAATTTTATTTTGTTTATCTTTTCTTAAAAAATAAGTTATGGGCATGTAATGTACACCATAAGGAATATAGTACATAATATCATAATAACTGTACAATGACATAAGGTTACTAAACTTATTATAGTGATCACTTCATAAAGTACATAAGTGCCAAAGCACTATGTTATACCTCAGACACTAATATAATATTGCATATCAACTATCCTTTAATAAGGAAAGAAAAAATAAGAATTTTAGACGAGAACTCCATCTCCATTTCCTATTTCTGACTCCAAGCATATTTATCTTAATTTTCTATTTCTATTTTAACCAATATAGACATTTACTTTGTCTACAGCTGTCTCCATGTTTTCATTTGTAAATAAGCTGATTGTGATTAAGCAAACGACCGAACATCCTGCTGGTCACATGTATGCATCTTTCTTATCTGCAGCCCCCCATTACCTTGCTGAGGTGGTCCAAGGCCAGCAGGAGTCATTCCCTCGACTGTCTTGTCTTCCTGGGAGGAGACATACTGAGAGTAGAGTGTCACGGAACTCTTGAAATATCTCACATTCCTTGCATCTTCTTTCGGTGGAGAGAGCAGAATTTCTCAAAGTGTATTTCATAGACCACTAGTACACTGAGAGGTACCCTGGAAAAAATGTGCCGTGGTCATACATGCAGTGATTCCTGTGTAATATATCCACATATAGTAAGATGTGAGATTTTTGATGCACTTTAATATAACAAAGACTCTGCAGAGTCCTGATGAAAGAAACCTTCGTACTGTTTACTTATTTGGCCACAATATCCTCTCCTCATATAATAGAATTAACATCCTGTGGAACTGAGGTTGCACATACCATACTTCGGTAAATACTATCCTAGGAACTTCATAGTAATTGGAGAGAACTGGAAAGCTTGCTTAGGTTCTGGGTTCTTCTAACGGGCTGGAACAAGAGGAGGGAAAAGGACTGTGGGAGACTGATGATATGCAGTCATCAAACTACTCAAAGAGGAAACTATATTAAATGTGAAATTTTCCATTATAATTTAAAAAATCAGAAAGGCTATGTAGACCCCATTTCAGTAAAACAAAATAAGTGAAAAACTAATCTTTTATTTTATTTATTTATTTATTTTATTTTTTTATTATTGTTCAAGTACAGTTTTCAGTCTTTTCCTCCCACCCCTCCCCACCACCCCAACACTCCCCACCTCCCTCCCCTGTTTCCACCAACCCTTGTTATTTTCCATGTGTCCTTTATAATTGTTCCTGTAAATCCTTCACCCTTTCCCCCCATTATCCCCTCCACTCTAGTCACTGTGAACCTGTTCTCAATTTCAATGTCTTTGCCTATACTTTGCTTGCTTGTTTGTTTTGTTGATTAGGTTCCTGTTAAAGGTGAGATCATATGATATTTGTTTTTCACCGCCTGGGCCTGGCTTATTTTGCTTAGCATAATGCTCTCCAGTTCCATCCATGCTGTCGCAAAGGGTAGGAGATCCTTGTTTTTTTCTGCTGAATAGTATTCCGTTGTGTAAATGTACCATAGTTTTGAAAAATGAATCTTAATTGGAGGTTGAAAGGCTTGGTAGGATGCTTTTGTGCTGGAGTCATCACGAGATTGCATGGAAACCTGCTCATTTGCCAGCACACCTACCAGTCATAGCCTTAGGTCAGTCCTGTCTGACCTTAGTCTTCCACTTCTATTATGATTCCCTTAGGCTGTTGGGCATCAATTATGTCAAAGAAACAATGTTGCTCTAAGTCATAGCCCAACACTTTAAAGGATTATGGACAGAAATACATTAGTTCATTGAGACAAATTGATAAAACATTAGGAAAAGAAGGGTCATAACTGAGCAATTCCATTTTGCTCCTCTCGTCATAAATCTATACACTTCCTCTGAATTAATTTTGTGGTGATTTTCAAAATAGTATTGTTTGTTTGCTCTAGTTTACTTAACAGTCAATATTTAATAAGTTTTATTGAACATCTAGTACTTACCTTGCAGCGAGAACAAATGTAATCAAGACACAAGCCCTACCTGCTCCCTGGAAATACATTGTCCCCTAGGAAGATGAAGACATGCACCAGTAATCCCTGTGTTAACGGGGTACTCATGTGCATGGTGTGAGTCACACATAGGAGGCAGTATTTAACTCAGTCTAGCATTTGTAATATTTAAACACCTGATTGTAAAGGATGAGTAGGAATAATTCAGGTGAATGAGGGAGGGAGAGACAGTTTACGTAGGTGAAACAGGTGCTGAGGCATTGCTATCTGGAAAGGCAAGGCGTCAAGGGGATCAGCACATGCCCTTCTATGGCAGAAGCCTTGGGGATGCTGACAGGAGAGGAAGTAGATAAAGCTGGAGTCTGGTTGTGGGGGCCCTGCCTCTGAAGTAAAGCAGTTTGCCCTGTATCCTGTAGGTGGTGGTGGGGACTCTGAAGCGTTTTAAACTGGAAGGATTTGTGTTTTAGAAAGAGCACTCTGGCAGCAGGTGAGCTTGGTTGGAGAATTGCACAGCTATCCCAGACTCTAGAATACTCCTTAACACGAAGCCTGTCCCGATCTTTGACACTCACTAATCCTCACCAAAAACTATAATCTAGAAAGCTACTCTCTGATTTGTCTATGCTATCCAAAAGTAAAATTGTCTTGTTTCTACGCACTCCATACACCCCCATGGAATGCCTATACCATAGGAGAGATGATTTTTCAACTACTTCAATCAAACTCTCAAGTCTGTGATACTAACATGCTCTCTTTCTGTTATGGTGTATCTACTTGTCCTCTGTGAAACTGATTCATTAGCATAACTGAGATGGCTATTTGACACACAAGTGATAAACAAACAAGAGGTGACAAAATACTTTCCACAGGATTTAGGGTCCCTTTCCCAAATATCTTCAGTTTCACTTTCAGAATCTTATTAAACTTGGATGCTACGCCATGCATGAAGGATAATATGCCTTGCTGTTAGTAAAATGAGTGCTGTTTCCGTGGTAATCACCTTAGATTGGCTCAGAACAGCGTACCCACTTCTGGGGCTGCATGCAGAGAACACTGTTGCTGCTGAGTATGACAATGTCAATGGAATAGGCCATTCTATTAATCTCCAACCACGGGATACAGAATTTCCTACATAATGTGGTGATCGGCCATTTCTGTTATGATTTTATGGAAAAGGCCAACTGGCTAATGTTTTAATTACTGAGGAGATATTTTCTCAGTTATAGCACAGAATTTACTTAGAATGATGTCTGCATATCTCAAGGACAGCTTGACTACCTTGGAGGGCATGGGAATGTTTGCCTGGGATTTGGGGAGATAAGCATTTTTTTTACAAGATTTGTTTTATTTATTGGGGAAATGTAGAAAGCAAAAAACTATTTTAAAATTATTTATAACTTCACCACTGAGGGAAAACCATTATTAAAATATTTAATACTATTTTCTATCCATATCTATATTTACTTCTGTACCAATATCCATATCTTTATCTATGGTCATGTCTGATAAAATAAGAACAATAGCCCCTGGCTCATCTAGCTCAGTGGAATGAGCCCCGGCCTGAGAACCAAAAGGTTGCTGGTTCGATTCCCAGTCAGAGTACTTGCCTGGGTTGTGGTCCGGGTCCCCAGTAGGGGGTACGTAAGAGGCAACCAGACATTGATGTTTCCTCCTTTCTACCACCATTCTCCTCTCTAAAAATAAATAAATAAATTCTTAAAAAAACAATAACAGCTAACTTTTATTGAGCCCACAGTATGTCTAAAGTATTGCTCTAGTTTCTTCTATATTGTCTCATAGATTCTTCCCAAAACTATATTTGTTAGAGATCATTACTTATCTACATTTTACATAAGAGAAACTTGAAACCAAAAGAAGTCACTTACCTACAGCCACACACATTCAAACACAAGTTTCAAAACCCAAGCTATTAAGATGCTACATTTCCATATAAATATATAAATATGTATATATGTACACACACATCCATACACAACAGTAGAGCCTTTAAAATATACATTTACATCTGATGGCAATCTTACTCTTCTTAGTTTCATTCAGTTTTTCTATTGATTCCTCATATCTAGTAGTAAAAAGTTACCTCTCCCTAGAAATTCTATATATTGATTTAGTGACATGGAAATCTGCTTGGCTTACACATCAGGGATAAAATTCTATTGCCTAATCTAATATTTTTAATATGGAAATATGTTACAAGTAAGTTTTCATTATGCACGACATTTTTGTTATTATATAAACCTGAGAAAAAAATTTGAGTTCCTTTTAGGAACACTTAATTAAAGTCCTTATAACAGATTGTAGTTACATAACAGAACACTAATCATAAACTCTAGATGTTAGTATCAGCGTTGATTTTTATTTTTTATGTAACAGTTTCCAGTTTTATTTCTGATTTTTTATTGAGGCATAATCTGAGTTTTGAAAACTGTAACTACCCATATGTCCCCACATGCCCATCAGACATAACTTTTCCATCATCCAAGAAGTTTCTTTTATGCTGTTTATCAGGCAATCTCCTGAACAACCCCCAGAAGCAACCACTGTCTGCATGTCAATCACTGGATTAGTTTTGTCTGTCCCACCATGGAATCAATCACACACATTTGTTTGTGTATGGAAGAGATTTGTGTCATATAAAGGGATCAGTAAATACTATCACTAAAGAGTTATGATCTATGGGTTTCAGGCCAAATCCAGCCAGTCACCTGCTTTTGTAAGTATAGTTTTATTGAAACACTTATTCTTTTACTTATTGTTTATAGCATCTTCTACACTTCAATGGTAGAGTTGAGTGTGATAGCAATCATGTGGCTCACAATGTCTAAAATATTTACAATCTTTACAGTAAAGATTGCAATCTCCTGAAATATATATGGTATTGCTGAAATCACAGTAGTGCTGGGGGAAGTGGAGACAGGTAAAGCTGGAACCTGATGAAGAAGGCCCTGATCTGTTAGGCAAAGAAGTTTCTACTTTATCTCACAGGTGACTGGAAGCTTCTGATGAATTTTAAGCCAATAGATTTTGCTGCTTTCACTCAGCATAATGTGTTTGAGGTTCATTTATGTTGTTTCTTGTAGCAGTAATTTGTTCCTTTTTATTGGTCCATGGTATGAATACATCATTCTTTGTTTATAGACATTTGGATCATGCCCATTTTTTAATAATTATTGGTTGGCCAGAAAGTTTGTTTTTTTCCATAAGACAGCTCTAGTAGCACTTGGTTGTCTTTAACTTAATTCAAAACAATTTTGTTAGATTGTATTGTGACAGCTGTCATAGCAGTGTGCATTTAAAAAAATCAAAATTGGCGATTTTTTGGTGTAGCCATTTTAATATTGAAAGTATGCAACATTTTCAGCATGTTATGCTTTACTATTTCAAGAAAGGTAAAATAACAACTGAATCTCAAAAAGATTTATGCAGTGTATGGGGAATCTCAAAAAGATTTGTGCAGTGCTGTGACTGATCAAATGTGGCAAAAGTGGTCTGTGAAGTTTCTTGTTGAAGATTTCTTGATCAATGATACTCCATGGTCAGGCAGACCAGTTGAAGTTGATAGCGATCAAATTGATACATTAATTGCAAATGTTCTTCCAGGTGGTAGATAACTAACATACTCAAATTCTCCAAATCAATAAAGTTATTGGTGAAAATGACAAACATATCTTTTATTTCACAGAAGAAAAAACATATAGACTTTTTGGCCAAACCAGTATGAATAATCCTACCATGAATATTCTTGTACTAGTGTTTGTGAGGACACGTATTTTTATTTTTTTCAGGAAACACCCAGGGATGGAATTGCTGGATCATAAGGTAAGTGTATGTTTAAATTTATAGGACATTTCCAAGTCATTTTCCAAACTGCTTGTATTATTTTACACATCCATGCTTAAAGTTCCACATATTTGCTAAATGTGATGGTAGTATAGGTTTATAATTTTATCCATCCTGGTACCTTGTTAGAGTTTTAGTTTACATTCCTTGATATTGAATGATGTTGAACACTTCTTAATGTAATCATTGGCCATTTGTATATATTCTTCTGTGAGGTACCTGCTCATGTCTTTTACTCATTTCAAACTAAATTGTTTGGCTTTTTATTATTGAGTCACAAAATTTCTTTATATAGTATAGATATAAATCCTTTTTTTCAGATGTATGTATCAATAATATTCCTTCCCAGCCTGTGGCTTATTAATTGAGTTTTTAAATGGTGTCTTTTGAAAAGGAGCTGTTACTTTTGTGAAGCCTAATTTATCAGTACTTTTCTTTATTATTGCTTTGTGGGTTCTAAGAAATTCTTACCTCCAGGTTGTAAGTATATCTTTTGAATTAGGTTTTTTAGGAGCTTTATAGTTTTACCTTTTATATTTAGGTCTAGAGTCAATATTGAACTAATTTTTGTTGAAGAGATTTTTCTTTCCTTAGAAAGCTGCTTTGGTGTATTTGTTGGAAAATTCACGCAAACATGTGCTTATTTCTGTTTTATTGAGTTCTTTGTCTGTCCTTTTGTCCATATTACACCTGCTGTAGCTTATTGTGAGCCTTTAAATACTGTAAATCTTCCAAGTTTGTCATCTAAGATTATTTTTACTATTGTGGTTCTTCTTTATTGCCATTTAAAATTTAAAATCAACTTGTCAATATCTACAAACAAGTCTTCTGGAACTTTGGACAACATTGAGTTTATATATTAGTTTGGGGATAATTGATAATAATATAACATTGTTGGTAATAATATTGAATCTTCTGTTTCACAATCCTGGTATATCTTGTTTAAATAAGGTCTTTAATTTTTCTCAGCAATATTTTATTATTGTCAGGCAGAAATTTTACACATTTTTATTATTTGTATCCCTAATTGTCTTATGCTTTTGATTATATTGTTTTTATGATAAATAGAAATACAATTAATTTTTATATTGACCTTCTATTATGTTGATTTGTTAAATGTACTTAGTTTTAGTATTTTCATCTTTAAGTTTTCTTAGCATTCTATTGAGATTACCAAGTACACAAATTTATTGGCATTGAGAGAACCTACTTTACATTTCATTGATTTCCTGCATTGATTATATGTTTTTTATTTTATTAACTTCTATTCATATCTTTGTTATTTCTTTCATTCTACTTACTTTGAGCTTAATTTGCTCTACGTTTCTTCATCATTGAGATGGACATGCTTAAAGATCACTGATGTTAAACCTTTCTTTCTTGCTAATATAAACACTGAGTGTTGTTTATAAACACTGAGTTGCATGCCACACTTTTTGGTATGTGGTGGTATCATTATTATTTCACTTAAACTATTTTCTAATTCTGCTTGTGATCACTTCTTTGACTCCTGGATTGCTTATAAGCATATTGTTAAAAACATACCATGACTGTTAGTATTTATTTATGATGGAAAAGCCATGATGCCAGTTACTCTATCATAACTAAGCTGAATGTTAGGCTGGAAATCTTTAAAAAAAAATTTCATTTTTGAGACCACAAGATCTTTCTTCTAATGCAATATTTGGCCATTCTCTCAATTCTTTCAGATTTGAGAGATGAAGCTTTTCAGATTATCTAAATTCATACCAGCATAGTTGAATGCTTTTGTGTTGCTCTAAGACTAATAATATAGATATATCTTGTTGAGTATAGGGAAGGCATTTTTAAAAATAGGGGGCTGTGCAGGGACAATACAAAATAGTTTCTGAGAAGATATATTTTCTTGCATCTTTTCTGGCTGTTCTTTGGTTCACTTCAAATCCTCTAAAACATGACATGATACGGCCTGAAACTTCATCAACATACCATGTAAGTGCCTCTTGGTCAGCCCATTATTCAACCTAGACAACAGTGATTTTCATTATGCCCTTTAAATGTCAAAGGACTCCTAGTATTGGCTAATTTGTCAGTGTTCTAACTTTTACTCTTATATTTCTTGTACTATTTCCTTCATCTTCTGCAAACTTAACATTGGCCTAAGGTATTCTTCCATTGTTTTCTTTGTGATGGGTTCAGGATTATCACTTACATTCCTTTTGCTGATCATCAAGGGATACATTTTTAATTTGAACACAAAATAAGAACAAAAAGAGTAAAAGTGGAGTAAACAATACAAGTTCCAGAGCACCAACACTCAGAGCAGAATGCCCATTTATTGAAAGCAATTGATAAGATACACTTTCACTTGTTGCTTTGATGCATATGATGCATCCAGATTAGAGGGACAATATGGAGTTAAAATATTTTATCATTATTGCTTTTTATGCATGCACATACAACATGCATACATATGTACACATGCATGTGATTGTCCACTTTTTTAAGGAAAATATTTCAGAGAAAAATAGCACTGTGATTAATTAGTGACATCAACCATAGCATTTATTTAATTTTAAAAGGTCAAATAGATTTGAGGGTATTATTTTTATTTTTAGTCTATGTACTTTATATGCTAACTGAAGCCCTCTGTGCTCTGGTCATGAGTTTTCCATCTCTGAAGTGCAGGGGTTTTTTTTGGAGGGGATGATGAAATTCAGAGAACACTGAAACAGGTCTTATCTGCAAAGTCTTAAGGTGTTTGACTCTTACTTTGATATCTCATTCAAAGTATCTGTTTAATTAAGGTGTGGAATTTGTCACCAGGATTTCCAGTAAGTATCAATAGCTGATTCCTCTCTGACTGAAAATGAGGGATGGAATGTCAATAGGAGTATTTTGGCTGTCAGGTCTTTCTGGCTAGTTGGCTCCATTGGTTTCAGCATGGTGCTAATGAGGGCAAGTTCAAGGGTTAGAGCCCCTGTGCGGCTTAATTAGCTTCATACTGAGGAAAAGCTCTGTTCCAGAGCCTGAGAGAGCACTCTAACTTTTGCCAGCTGTATCATCAATGCATACAAGTTACAAGGGGAGAAAGAGCTAATCATTATCAACAGAAATCCATAACAATTTATGAATAGCTTGTCACTTGTGACTGTATATTATCTGATCATGAAATTGCTGTTCTTCAGAAGACACCTCTCCATAAAGAACTTTTTTTTCTGGAATTAAATGGACAAAGATATGTTGTACCTCAAAAAAGACTTCATTTGGAATTCTCTGTTAACTTCCATTGCCTTTGGAAGGTTCCAATAAAATTACCCTGACTAGTCATCAGGACATGTGAAGGGAAATACTTACAACATGTTCTGCTCAGTTTTAAATTATTTATGCATATGAATACTACCTTTCTTTAACTTACTATTGCTTAAGATGGCTTCATTTTTATTTTTGTTATCTTTGTCATTATATATTTCTCTCTCTTTTGTTTTTATAAGTATGAAAACTATCAAATACTCAAAATTGGAATATTTTATCTATATCTTTATCAATTAGTTATTATTTAACTAATATTTACTAATTAAATTTGCTAAACATTGCAGATGCTTTGGTAAACTTACAGAGATATGGTGCCTTCACTCAAATTGGTCACAGTCAAGGTAAGGGGAGACCATAAGCAGTGTACAATCAGATAAAAAATTACAGATTGTGTCTGGTTAAGCAACCTCAACGGGATATAGAAATGGAGCACAGGGGAGTGGGATGGAATGGGTGCATTGGGCCCATAAATGGAGCAGAGAACCTATTTTAGGTAGGGGTGAAAGAAAAGGCCTCTCTGAGAGGAAGAAATTTCAGCTGAGCTATGGCCAACAAGAAGGAACCTGCCATGCAGAGAAGAGAGGAGAGAGCGCTCCTGGAAGAGGAATTGGCATGTGCAAATGTGGGAAGGAGACATGTTTGGAGCGTGCTTCTGGGAGTAAGGAAGATGTCAGTAAGATTGCAGAGGTCTAGAATTACAGATCAGGCAGGGCCATGACAACTATTTTTGTAAAAATTATTTTCTAAGTGCGAGAGAAAACCTTTGCGGGGTTTTAGTCAGATGCATGCAAGATTCAGTGCACTTTTCAGAGAATCACTCTGACTGAAAATGAGCCACAGAGGATCAAGAACAAAAGGAGAAAGAGTATTCTGAAGCTATTTAAAAAATAATGTGACACAGATTAGGGTTTAATATATATTTTGGATAACCGATAACATCTGCTGGTGGATTACGGGAGAGTGGAGGGAATCCAGGTGGTTCCTAGCAGTGGACACCTGTATGTATTGTGGTTGCATTCAGGGACTTTGGGCACACTGGAGATAGGCAGATTTGAAGGAACAGGACAGCAAAGCAGCGATTCAGTTTTGAGTAAATGGTTTTCACATTGGAATCTTCACTACAGTATGAAAATTAAATTTCTGAAGTAATTTGATATACTAACATTGTTTATTATGGAATAAAATTATTATTTTTAGGATTACTTAGTAAATGTGTTAATGTTTTAATGTGTATACTGACTTTGTGAATGCCTTTTGAGTAAACTTAAATTGCCTTCTACCAAAAACTCTCACTTTATTTTTATCTCTTCATCGCTTAGATAAACTGGCTCTGGGGCTTTGATTTGTTCCCCGGTTTGGGCCATTTTTGTTTCAGGTTTTTCTTTTTCTTTTTCTTTTTTTTTTGGCCTAGTCGCGGCTGTTACGTAGTGAGGGGTGGAGCCTTAGGTGTTCCCCAGGGCGGGACAGCCCAGTTGCTGGGTAGTGACACTGTATGTGGGGGTGGGGTCCAAGAGGAAACAAAGGAGCTTGCTCCACTTTCTCTGATTCCAGTCCCTTCCGCTGCTTCCTCTTCGCCTGGATTATCTGCGCGCCAATGCGGGACCATCTGGTTAGCCAGCTCGTTGCGTGGCTTCACTGGGTCTGCACAGTTGCCGCCCCGATCCCGGGGTCTGCTAGTTGCCACCTGTTCACCTGGGGGCTGCCAGCCACTGCTGCCTGCGTGCCTGGTCTGCACCTCCGCTTTTTCCTGCCGCGACTCCGCCCCTCTTACCGGTCTGGATGAATCGTTGTTGGACTTCCGTACAGTTTGATTTTCTGAGTTCTGGTTGTTTTCTTGTTTCTAAATCTTTGTTGTCCTTAATTTGGTTGTGAGAGGAGGCACAGTGTGTCCACCTTCGCCTCCATCTTGGCCGGAAGTCAAAATCGGAATCAAAAACTCTCACTTTATTTTTAAAAGCACCAACTCAATGCTGTTAACAAAAATTTCCTCTGTAAATGCAGGCTTTTTTTGCAGACTAGTTGTATGATTTTTTTAAGGTAATTAATATTTGATAATGAGTAACATGGGGGCTGTAGTGTTGAAAGTTGCCAGATATATGGCAGCTAGATATAAGGATGAATTATTCAAATGAGAAAGCCAACCTTATTGAGTGCTTGAGTTTCTTAGATTACCCTCCTGGGCTACATTTTATATAAGCAAATTAAGAAATCAGCATCGCCTTCATGCACAGAGTATTTTAACTTAGAATTTATTGCAGATAATGCTTTTAAAGAGAAGTTCAATATTCTCACACACCATATTAACAATATTCTCATACACCATGCCATATTTATCACATTAGCCACATTATAAAAGAAAATATAAATATTAAAATACTAATAATTTTAAAACATGATGAATTGAAGATGGTCTATTTCAATAAAATAATTTGCAATAGTTTTTCTCTTAACATTTTAAAACAACAATTTCTCAAAGCTAGGCATTTTTTATATTTTGAAATCCATCTTTCTCAAGGGCTCTGAGGGGGCCCTGCTCTGCGTGTTCAGGGAGGAGGCTGTAAGGGTCAGGAACACTGAACCAAACTTGAGGAAGCTTGGTTCCAGCTCGGACCTGTAGCTACAGACTGTTTGACCTTGGGTGTGTTGCGGAAATTCTTTCCATCAGTTTCCTCATTTGAGACAAGTGAATGATGTCTAAGGATGAATTAATCTCCAAAATTATACAGATTCATGATATTATAAGCCATGCACTGTTACATTGGGCCAAACATATCAAATTAATTAGAAGACTAGATGTCTTTGCATACACAAAAGAAAATGTTTTAATGACTGAAAAGTGAGCCATTATGTGAAAGTAGATACTGGATAAAGTGATTTTTACCATTTGACATCAAAGAATAATGACTAATTGCTCAATCTAATATTATTTATAAAGAACCATACAAATATCTATAACCTAAAAAGAACAGAGATCTGTGGTTATTTCCATTGATATTTTACTTACTGATTTATGTTAGGAATGCACTTAAATAACCTTTGAAGCAACATTCCACATTCACATAGCATTTCTTTTTTTGTTAGTTGAGAAACTCATAAAATAAAAAAATACTTTATTCTGTATCCTTTGTCCCTGCCATCAGCAGGTGTAATTTTATCATTAAAGGTAAAGAAACCCTTTAAGCACAGCCAGTTTTCCTCATTTGAATCTGTTGAAAGCTGTGGAATTATCAGCTAAGTAAGAAAATATGCTAATTTAACTTCAATGGTATAGGTTTGGTAAAAGGGCAGAAAGGAAGTAGGGATATAGGCTGAAGTCTTTTTATAGTGACTTGAAAGGAAAGACTAAAAGAAAATTTATTTAATTTATATAATTGCTTAAGTTGATTAACTTAGCAGGATTGTCCTGTATATTTTCCAGTGGAAGAGTTTATTCTCTCTGTTAATAATTATTTACGAGACACAGGCTAAGATATGACTTGACTAGGCTCTTAGGATAATATGTATAAATCTATGTTCCTGTTTATTTAATATGGCAGATTCATTTTGGCACTCTCTTAAGAAGTCAAGGCTTCTAGCATTCATTCTCTGAGAAACAGGGGGCAGTGATGGTCTGCTTAAGTGGACATGGCAGCACAGATCAGCTCTTGTCATAGCTCCAAGGAAAGAATGTGCAATCACTCTGAATGCTGCTCCCTGAACTAGTCTTGCTCCTGGCAAGAGAGTACAGAGCTCTTGTCAGTTACAGTGATAGTTTCAATAGCAGACCCTGAAAAAAGTAAGGTGGAATACCACTGTGGCTTGCAACCAGCAGCTTCACACACATTTAAGAATGGCCACAACCCTGTCTGATTTGGTATGATTTAGCTTAAGAGAATGGTGAATATTTCAGATGTTCCCACCTTTTCCTTATGTTGAATGCTGTTACCATTTAAGGTGCTGTGAGTCTAGGGAGGGGGATGGAAAAAAAACCCGAAATGACCTTCTGGATGGCAAGCCCCTTGTCGCACAGGCTTCCCCCACTAAATGAGTGTTCTAGGAACCCATCTGTATCGGTGGACCAGCTGCTGTTGTTGTGAAGAGGCTGCGTTTGGCTTCAGTGAATCTTTTCTGAAGACTCAACATGTTAGCCATTTCTCAATGGGTGATGCACGAGCACACCGCTCACACCGCACGAAGTGTTCAGCAGTTTTTGACTAAAAACTGTGTGACCCTCATGCCCCACCTTCCCTATCCACCCAATTTTGCCCTGAGCCACCGTTTTTTGTTTGTTTGTTTCCCTGGATGAAAAAGTTCCTGAAAGGGAAATGTTTTGCCAATGTGGAAAAGGTGAAACAAAAAATGGCAAAAGCTCTAAAAGGAATCAAAATTGATGAGTTCAAAAACTTTTCTGAGCAGTGGAAAAGTCTTGATAGGTTTATTGTATCAAATGGAGAGTACTTGGAAGGTAGCTGAAGTTTAAAAATGTAAGAATAGATAAATAATTTTAGAAATAAATTCCAGGTTTTTTTTGTTCTACCCTTGTATCGAAAAAACAAACAAAACAGGTTTCTTCTCTTCTTAATTCTCTCAACCTACCTCTTCTAGTAGTCCATGGGTATGACACAGGGGCTGACCCACTCATCTATGAAATAGACATGCAAGGCACGTAAGCTTTTATTAGACACTGATTCTAGTAACCTTGCTACATTAAGAAAGATGAGGGTTGCCAAATTGCTGTAATCTCCTGTATGGTTTGCAGGCAGCAACTGACTATGAAAGTATCTGCTTTCTTGTTTAAGCTAATATCACGGCTCAGGCCAAGTCTCATTCTTGTTCATTATATTTTTGTGTTGAAGCTGGGGTGAAAAATAGCATTTAGACACAGGGATGGCCAACCTGCAGGCCACAGGCCCTGTGAGGCTCAGGATGGGTATAATGCGGCCCACCACAAAATCATAAATTTACTTAAAATGTTTTTAATTGCTCACCAGTTTTCATTAGTATTTGTGTATTTCATGTGTGTCCCAAGACAACTTTTCTTCTTCCAGTCTGGCCCAGAGATGCAAAAAGTTTGGACATGCCTGATAGAAAATATATGAATAAAGATGTTTATTGTTTTTAAAAATCCTGTTCTGTGAAGGGTATCCTTTTGTTTAAAGGCAGTTATTTGCCATTATTTGGAACATGTTTTCTGTTTATCTTCCCCCCATAAATTGAATGTCTTCTCTTTCTTGACCATGTACTTATAACATATTGTGGCCATAACATTTGCAGTTTAAGGTGTGACTGCAAAACTAAAAACTGCTATAGCATGACTTTCTTCTTCTTTCTTCACAATATAACAGACATAAGATTCATTCTTACTATAGATCTTAGCAACTTCAGCATATAATTTTTTCTTTCTTTATCAACTTGAACACATTTGATATTTCACTTCCAGGAAGCACATTTTATGGTTCCTTGTTGGCACACCTGAATTGCCAGCAAAACTGTTCTTGCTCTTTGGGGAGCCATTATTCAGTGGAATGAGGGTGACTTGGATGCAAGCGCTGAGAGACCACCATAGTTGATCTCATAACCGAGATGGCTACTGAGTGACTGGTGGGCAGGTAGCACAGGCAGGTAGCACGTATGGATGGGGTGGACAAAGGAATGTTTCACAGCCCCAGCAGAAGAGAGCGAGGGATTTCATCAGGCTTCTCAGACCTGCAGGCAATTTAAAACGTGAGTTGTTTATGGAATTTTCTTACTTAATATTGTTGAGCTATGTTGAACGTAGGTAACTGAAGTGGGGAAAGTAAAATCATGGATAAGGAAAGACTACTGTAAATATAATTGACAAATGATTAGTAACATGAAAATATATAAAGGTTTGTCAAATTCTTCAAAAAGCTCAATACAAAAAATTAGCCATTCACAGAGATGAAACCCAAATAATCAATAAACATAAAAATATTTAATTTTGATGGTAATCAAGATAATATAAGATTAAACCTTATCGTAGGCAATATAATGACCCCTGAAGATGTCCCCAGAAACTGTGATTATGATAGTTGACAAAGCTAAGGGAAATTAAGGTTGCAGATGGAATTAAGTTTGCTAATCAACTGACCTTGAGATGGGGAGCATATCCTGGGTTATGTGGGTAGGCTATTGGTAATCAAAAAGACCCCTGTAAGAGGAAGAGGATGGCAGAAGAGTCAGAGTCAGAGACAAATCTGAAGATAGCACACAGCTGTCCTGAAGGTGGAGGATGAGACAGCCAGTAGAAGCCAGAAGCAAAGAAATGGGTCCTTCTATGGAACCCCTCGATGGATGGAAGGCTACCCTGCTGACTCCCTGGTGTGAGACTCAGTTTGGGCATCTGATCTCCAGAGCTGGAAGATAATACATTTGTGTTGCTGTTAAGCCACTACATTTGTGGTAATTCATTATAGCAGTAATAGTAAACTAATGCAAACCTCAATGCAATACCATGATGTACCACAAGAATAGCAAACATTTAAATATCTGACAATGTCATATGTTAAGAATGTGGAAAAATAGGAGGTGTCATACAAGGTAGATGATAATAATAAATCCGTACACCTTTATATAGCAATTTTGCAATATTTAATATGTTTATACTTAGTATCATTTAGTTATTTTTTCTAGGTCCATTTTAGAGAAAGTATGACATGTAAGGTCAAAGAGACCTAATCAATGAAATAAATAAGCAAGCAAAATAGAACCAGAGACACTGAAATAAAGAACAAACTGACAGTAACCAGAGGGGAGAGGGGAGGGGATAGTGGGGGAAAGAAGAAGAAGGGTCATCAAGGAACATGTATAAAGGTCACATGGACAAACCAAAGGGGGGAAGGACTGAGGGTGGGAGGTGGGGGTTGGTGGGGCAGAGGGGGCAAAATGGAGACAACTGTACTTGAACAACAATTTTTTAAAAAAGAAAACAAAAAGAATTGCTTAAGAGAACTGCTATCTTAAGAGAATTTCTCTTCAATTAAAATTTGGAATCAACATAAATTTCTGTCAATTGGAGAATGGATAAATAATGTGTATTTATCTGATGGAATAGTACACAGCAGGTAAATTAACTAGAACTACTTATATTAACATGGCTAAATCACAAAAATATACATCTGAGCAAAGAAAGCACATTTCAGAAGAGTTGTGTGCTAAAATCTGAATTTTGATGGCATCTGATAGAACTTGGGAATTAGGGCGTGTCAATTCTGTAATGAGATGTGAATGTTTCTCATCTTACTCTCCATGCTTTTAATATGCCTAAAATATTTAATAATGAAAAGAACATTGAAGATAATGTATATGTCTAATTATTTACTTCTTGTAAATATCTTCTACCCAAATAATATCAGAAAAATAATACCATAAGAGTACATAAACTATATATATAATAATGTTAGCTTAGGGAAAATCAACAGGGTACATATGAGATGCCAGCCCTAGTTATGGTTAACAAACATAATAACAATTACCATGCTGAATTTACAAATACTTTCTTTCCCAACTTTAGGATTAGAAAAAGAGCTATCCTTATAAAAGTAGCAATAATTTTCTTTCCATTGAATTTCAAATGAGGCAGGCTATAAATAAATAAATTCAAATGGGCATGAGATTTTTTTTATTATTGGTATCATATAATTTTTCCCCTACTTGTTGGTATACTTGAATTTTTTTACTTTTCTACCCAAACATTTTATATTATTTTATTTTATTATTCTTTATGCTGTTACAGTTGTCCCAGTTTTCCCCCTGTGCCCCCCTCGGCCCAACCTGCCCCCAACTTCCATAGCCAATCCCCCCACCATTGTCCATGTCCGTGGGTCCTTCAATGTCTGTTCTTTAACTGATCCCTTCACCCTCTTTCAATCTTGATTTTTTAAATCAAATGAAATCTGCTTCAGACCCACTCACCAGGTTGGAAAAAAATTCAATTTCTGTCTTACTTTCAACATCTCTTCTTTTCAGGGTCATTCTAGAACCTGATGTGGGTCCCCTGTTTTCCTCCTGTATTAATTACTTCTGGGGCTTATTTTCCAAGCCCAGTGGACTGGTTTCACTGCTTCCAAATCAAGCGTGAGCCTGAGGGGCTTGGTCTGACCTCAGAGCTGAGGACCTGATGCCCATCTTCCTAGGTTTGCTGTGTGCCAATTCCTTCTTTGCATCCCGTACATTTCCCAGGGGATGTCAAGGGAATGAGACAGTGCTCTCTTCTGTTTGAAGGACCCATCAAAATATTCTCTCTCAGTCTTAGATAATAATGTTTTTCTCTGGGGCCTTTGCTTTTACTTCAAACTACTCATTCACCTTACTTCAGTGAATATCTAAATACAGACAGTTAGACTTTCATTTTTGAGGTTTTGGGATTCTGGTAACAGTCAGTTTCATGATTTTTTTTTTTTTTTAACCATACAGAGAAAAAGGAATACATAATTTATTGGCCAGATTCCCAATATAGTTCTCAGCAAACACTGTGGTGAATTATACTTTTCAGGAGCTTACTCTTTCTGAATTGTGCCTGCATTCATACAGATTTGCCTAAGTAATTTTAACATTGAATGTGCTCCTAAACATCCCATACCTGATGACAGAGAGCTTCACTGGTCTCCTGGAGGGATGACTGGAAAGGGACTGAGGTATGAAAAGAGAGCAGTTCTGCTCTGAATCACTCTCAAAGGCAAGGAGGATGGAGCCCAACCAGCAAATCCTGCAGAGGGTTGTTTTTGCTGTTCAAAGACACCTCTGGAGAATGCAGGCTCCCAGGAACTACTAGGATGACCTTAAAACATTGGAGTAATCTTACAACTCGCATAAACCTTCAATTAAACCTTCTCTAGTCTTCTGGAATCTCTAGCACTCCTGTATGTCATGGAACTGAATGGATCCATGTGTCTGCCTAAAATTGTAGCTTTGCAAAGTTTGTTGGGTGCTTGGACTGAATTCACAGGCTTCATCTTGAATTGCTGAAACAATCAAAGAGCATTCATTTCCCTAGATGGTTTCATATCTTGGGTAGATTTGCATCCTAATAACTCTTATCACTCTGATCAGCGAAATGCACCAATAGCAAATTAATAAATGCCTTTAAATTAGACAAGTGGCCATTTCATATGATAGTGATATTCACATTATTTGAAGAAATTACACCCATAGAATGGTAGCAGATGTTTTTCACTCCCACTATTGACAGATCAGGATACAGAAGCCTTAAACTGTATGGAGAGAGATTTAGGTCAGTGAGAGGAAATCAGTGTGCATTTAAAAACTCTTTGTGTACTTTTAAAATATGTGGTAATGTTTTAAGCAACAGCCCTTCCTTTAGAAATGCTGCTAGGGAGCTTCTATGGAGAGCTGCAGCTGTCTGCACACGTTCAACGGAGATGATTCAGCTGGAAGGGTGCCACCTAAAGGGGGAGGAGAGTTCAGAGCAGGGTGGGTACAGTTAAGGAGGGGATTTGAGAAGCAAGGCTCACATTCTAGAACGGTACTGCCCAAAATGGGGCTGCTTTTCCTAAAGACTGGGCAAGAGGTCCCATTGCTGACCAGGGAGAAGAGAGTAGAACTATCACTTGCTGCTTGTTTTTTAATTTGTGTTTTATATTATATTAGTGCTTATTGATGTGACAATATTATTTTATGTTTTACTTTATGCATAATAGTAGATTGGGCTACTAGAACACGAATATAACTTATAAAAAAGCCACTGCATACATCTAGAGTTCTGATAAATTTTTATTTATGATCTTACTGACTGAGGTATGGCTTGGAAATAATTCAGAGACTCCTGTAAATCTGTGAAGTCAGATCTGACATGCAAGTAGACAGGCCAGGCTACCTCAATGCCAGAGAGCCTCTAAAGTCAAGGCTGTGTACACGGCACTGATGAGAGTTTGTGGGGAAAAAACAAACAAAACAGAACACCCTTCTAGTGGACATAGCACTGAGGGGTTCCTGGCTTGGCAGCCAGCATATGGGCTTAATGTCAGCCCATTTCTGCAAATCCTTACATAGCGTCCTGTCTTGGGTACTGAGGATACTGGGGAGAGAGTCAGTGAGAAACCATTGTATTTTCTCTGCCTTCCTTCCCCAGATGAAACTCAGTGCTTAAAAAATTAATAAATAAATAAAGCGAAATCTTCAGGTCTGATGAGATAGTTAACTTTTGATAAATTTGGGTACCAGGAAGAGAAAGCAAGCATTTCATATTTTATTTCTCGAATGTGGCACTTTTTATTGCCTCCTCATATCCATTCTTTTTTTCTTCCTGAATAATTGCAACAAGGTGTAGACATATTATATGATTTCAGCCAACGAGTAGTAGTTTTAGGAGTAAATTCAAAGAGGTCTTTACAGAGAGAAGCTGAATTTTCCTTCATTTTTTTCTTCTTTCAAACTGCTGCCTGGAATGCAGAGGTGAGGGCTAAAACACGCAGCAAAGTTGACTCTCAGAGGAGACTACAAGGATGGCAAATCGGTGATGTGGAAGAAGCGCATGTCCCTGGAAACTTCACGCAGCATCCACGTCAATGCTACAGGGTCCTCTTGCAGATTTTCTTTACTTGAAATACACAAATTTTAACCTGGTTCAAATCACTGTTTTCGTTAGATTTTCTCTTCTTTTCAGCTGAACTTGATCTTACCAGGATACATAGAATTCCTTCCTAGTTCCATGATTGTCTTGATTTTATCCATTCCTGTGAACCTAAGTATATGGAACAAATAACCAAGGAATCTTCTGATAATTATAAATTATCATTGTAAGCTGGTTAGCAGAATTTTATAACAGATAGAGCTGTCGATGACTTTTGGTTATAGAGACCTGGATTCCAATCTAAACTGTGCTGCCTACCAGATGTACAGACTCGTGTGTGTGACAGACATTTCTTGGGTGTGTGCTTTCCTCTGTGTCTTGTAAAACCAGCTCGTGGGATTGTGTTTATTAAATGAAATGATATGTTAAACCCCTGCCATTGAAAGTTGCTTAATAAGCATTAAGTACCCTCCAAAATTTTTCTAGTAAATTGCAAGTTTCTTAACTTTGTATCATTACTGCTTAGCGCACAGCCTTGCACAGAGTACCTACCAAATAAATGATTCTTTAAAAAAATAAGGTAAAGATTTTAAAGGGCTTTATAAGTCACATATCTCAGTTTCTTCCCATTTGAATTCACTCTTCAAATTACCTCAAATGTTATTCTAGTGTTCAGAAAGATTCTCAGACCACTTAAGTTCACAATTTACAACCAGAGAGTTAGTTTGAAATTGGGTAGAATCTGGCTCTTTATTTCATAGTGTGTCAAAACAAAAACAAACAAAAACCCCACAACAGCAGAAACAATTCACACAATTCTTTTGGAGATTAAAATGAGCATTTTAAGTTGTTTGGAATGCATGAGAGCACTATTTGTCTTAAGGGCAAATATAATTTGGAATCAACATATAATGAACAAAATTATTTCTGTATATAACATATTCAATAACTTGAATTCAGTAACAGGTTACATGGGATACTTCAAAAAATAGGTAATCTTATTTTCCTCAAATATATTCTACTGTATCTGTGTGTTTATATTTTTATCTGCCTCAGCAAGATAATTATGGGGTTGAGCAGCCTAGACAGAGACCCAGAGTGCATCCCTCCATGTGGATGTGGGAGTTTGCCCAAGTCAACCTCAAGATGCAGTGAGGGGAATTTTCCCTGGTTAATGACCTGCATAATGTGTCATCATTCTTTCATGTACATGTGGTTTTATTAATTGTGCCTTTCTGTTCTTTTCTCAGGTATGTCTAACAAAAGATCTGTTTTCATCACAAATGTTCTATGCTCTTTTTTTCATATTCTGTGGTTCAGAGATCACATTTCAGATGTTAGAGAGGGAGGGTTAGAAAGAATAAAAGGGTGGCAAAGAAGCTGAAGGGAAGTGGAAAACTTTCTTTTTCACCTCCATAAACTGTCTCTGAGAAATACCAGACCTCTTCACCCAGGAGACAGATAGCATTTCAGTTATAACTGCCTTAATCCATCTTTAGTCTAAAGGAAAAGTAAACTTACTGAAATAATGACATAATATTGGAGACTGAGGATCCATTACCACCAAAATGACAAATCTCTTTTTATATCCTATCCTCTTGTTATTCATTTCCAGGATCCACTAATATGGCTGTCAAAAAATGAAAGTCCAATTTACTGTACCATATGACATATTTTTATGTCATTAGAATATTCAGAGAGCGTTAAAATGTAAGACATAGAACATGGAGGAAACATGGGGGAAACATGGAGGAAACATGGAGGAAACATGGAAAGGATTAAGAAAGGGGCTGCAGTTCTCAGTATATAAGTGCTGGCGTTTAAGCTCAGCATCCTACGTGGTTAGGATCTAGTGAAATGCTAATGAAAGTGTCCCACAACTTTTTGCTGGATTCCATGCTGTGCGCACCCATCGAACTGTATTTGAATGAAATCCATATATCGTTTCTACTTTAAGTGAAATGAATTGAGCTTTTAATGGTGTGATGATATTTGAGACAGTCACACGTGGGGACTTTATCAACACACAGTTTCCTTAGGGAGGAGTTGAGGAGCAGGCTGCCAGAGGGAGGGGGACCAGAGGCCAGGACAGCAGGCTCCAGGTGAAAGGTGCCTGCGGGGATGCCTGTCTCAGGACGTGCACTGGGTCGGAACCTGTGCTGTTCTCCCGCCCCTGCTCCTCACTGTGGGTGGGGGAGCAGCCCCAGGTACCACAGGGCCTGAGTGAGAGCGCAGAAGCAGCCTCCGAGAACAGGTTTTGTGGGCAATTTGTTCACGTTGACAGATTTATTTATTTTGTGTGCATGTGCCTACCAAGGGCCTGGGAGGAATTCCTTCCCAAATGCACTGTGACATGTGCTAGTGTCCTTGGTACCAGGAAACGATGCTGCTTTTTGGAGGGATTGGGACTGTAAGTGCAAATATGTGTGCTGTCTAAACTACCTCCTGGGTGAAGCATTTATCATCATCGAGATTTTACTCTCTTGGCTCACTTTAAACTCTAATTTTATATGTTGAAATGCTACAAGGAAGCTATACAATAATCAGTGGATGATTGTGAAGCTATTTAAAAAAAAAACTCTTCTTTTGTTTCAGTTTTTTCACCATGGGGGCATGAAATTGCTTCAATTTCCATTTCTTTTTTCTTTAGTGTTTAATTTTTTTAAAAAGTTTGAGTTGGGAATTTTGAAGCCTTCTTTTTCTCTGCTGGGCTTTTGTGTTGAAGGAGCTGTACGAAATATAAAAAAGAACTAAAGGCAGTATGTGAAAAAAGTCAAAGAGAAAGATGTCTTTTGCTTTTAATAGTTGTTTAATATTTATATTTGCTGATTATATCATCAGCGAAAATCTAATCAATTTTGACATTTGTATTTTTAAATGCTCAAAGAATATATTTTTCATCTCTAAGCATTATAGATTTGTGTTTAGTTTTGAATGTTTCTCCTCTCTTGGTTGGCTTGGCATACAAGGAATGATTTTGACCCTACAAGGCAATCACCAAAAGTATTTCTAGTTAGATCTGATTAATTAAATAGTTTTAAAGCCACTAATAGGATATACATATACATCTTCTTTTTATTTTTATTGAACTTATTAGGGTGATGCTGGTTAACAAAATCACACAGATTTCAGGTGCACAATTCTGTAACACATCATCTGCTCACCGTTCACCCCCCAGGTCGAGTCTCTGTGCATCAATACTGGTCCTCTCTGCACTCTCCTCCACTTCCCCTGTATATGTCTTTAAATGGTCTGACTGGTACAGAATAGCTGTTAAGTATGGATTTCTGAACGTCACATAATTCAGGAACCCTACATTTTACACTTTTTTTTTATGTAATAGCACACAACTTTTGAAAGTTGTTGAAAAAGTTACAAGCTCTTAGGGCTTCATAATTACGACTTTTGTGTGCGTACGTGTGTGTACCTTTCTTCCTCTAGATTCTAAGCCTCTAGATGTGGAGTAAGGTCTTTTATGCCCATGTGCCACTTTGTTTCATTTTTTTATTCTTAGATACCATATCTCTTCTGTCACATTGGAGATGCCCAATAGACATTCATTTAATAAGTGAATAAATAAACAAGCAAACAAATAGAGCAAAATAAAACCTAAGAGAGAAGAAACATTTAAAATATTAGCATGGAAGGAGACTGCTGCTTTTCCTATGAACATTTTTTTGTAGAAATAAATGTCTTAGCAGTAGTGGTGTGTTGTAATAGATTGTGTTTTAGAACCTAGAGACTAAAGTATTGTGTGTTTCAAAAAACAAGGGAAGACTTTAATTGGAACTCATATCAGTGGCCCTGAATGAGGAGAATAGCATTCTGAAGGCTTAAAGTTAATTCTATATTGAAAACCATGCATGGTGGCCAAATATCTCTCCTTACATGTTACTACTTTCACATGTATGTAGTCTCAGTCCTGAGAAGCCGATTAAAGCATTAGAACTATTTTTCATGTGCATAAAGCCTATTGGCTCTCCCTCCAATATTTTGGATTTGATTGCTATTCACTGTCTCCATCTGTATAACCTCGTTCTTCACCACCAACAGTTCTGTTTTTTAATGAGTCTCCCTGATGCCCCTCTTTCCCCTCCTCCCCTTAGCAGACCCAGTGATCTTTACAAGCTTACATAAGCTCATACCCATTCCCTGGTTCAAACACCCCAACGGCTTCATTGCAAGAGAATACAGTTCAGTCTCTCTCCCCGCCTCTTCTCCATCCCTCCCTGACTCTGTAGGATCTGGGCTTCCCCCTCCTATGGTTTCACCTCCTGTGCACTGCCCTTTCTGCACTTCACCACGACGGAGGTGACTGTGTTCTAAGCCTCTCCCGCTGAAGGCTCTTCGCATGTGCTGTTTTCTCTGCTTGGGAGGCTCCTTAACTTTCTCTAAAGACAGCTCCTCAACCCTGCGGCCTTGGTTCGCCTGTCATCATCCAATGTCTCTATCTCTGGTTACCCTGGCTAAGTCAGCCTCACATCCAAATCACTGGATGGCATTTCCCTGTTTTATTTTTTTCATGGCATTTCTTACTATTAGGAACTAAATGACTGATTTACTATTTGTTTTCTCACTTAGCTATTGTTGTTTAGAATGTAAGCTTGTTAAGGACCTGGACATTCTTGGATTTGGGGGAGTATAGGCTTATTGCTCTTTGCGGCAGTTTCAGTGCTCAAAACTGAGCCCAGGCAACCTCCTCTGTGAAGATCCACATTTGAGACATCAACCGCTTTGGGGGTTATTTTGCAAAGTCAGTCTCACATACCTTGTTGCTTAGTCATCAATAGAAAAAAAAAACAAAAACAGCACAAAATTGTTTAAAGGCCTGGTCTCCTATCCATACATGTTCAACACTTTTTCACAAATTGAGTGGTCTCTCTTGCCAGTTTTTCATGTAAGACGACCACACACTTCAGAGAAATGTCCAGGAAGCTGAGATGAAAGTGGGGACCAACAAGTCAGTAACTTGCTCAAGGTCTTATGGCGATGAGTAGGTCTAATATAGCAGCCCCCCTGGAGAGACTAGACTCCAGAGGTTGTATTATTCTATCTTTCTCTTTACACTGCAGCTGGTGGCAGAGGTGAAGTTCCAGAACCTCCAGGAGCATACCTTAGCTGTGATTACAGCATGGGCATTGTGGAGAATATAAATGATTATTTACATAAGAGAAAATAAGCCTTTCTTAGGGTTCTGGTAATGGATAGTTTTAGGCCCAGAGTTTGCCTGATGCTGGGACCACTTCAGATCAGCTGTCCCAACAGCACGGACATTACTCAGGAAGATGGCTGTGTGTGAGTACAAGCAAAGAGGGGCCAGCAGTAGGATGAAAAGGGGTGGTATGTGAATACTGGGGAGAGAGGAGAGACTTTCTCATCTCTGCGTAATTGGAAAAATTATGCCGAACAATTTGCAGAAATGAGAGGGCCATTAGGTATGTGCAGTAAATATGTATTGCTCCCATTTCTTCTGGGAACATGCATTCAACTTATGAAAAACTATTATTATATTCTGATACAAAGCATATATTTCATTCCACAGGATAGACCTCTGTGCTTAAAAGATGTTATCTTTCGGTGAATGTGATAGCCAGTCCCTCAATAGGCCATGTTACCATTGATAAAGCTGATCACTACTGGCTGATGCCTCATGTAGTAAGACCAGTAAGTAACCCCGCTGACTTCAACTTACAGCATTGCTTCCTTTGCACTGAAGTGAGTTTCTTGGTGAGAGACAGTATTGAATGTGAGATGTCTATGAGTTGAATGTTTGTGTCTCTTCAAAATTCATATGTTGCTAACTCTCAATATGATGGTATTAATATTTGGAGAGCAAATCTTTGACAGGTAATTAGGCTTAGATTAAGTCATGAGGGTGGGACCCTTATGATAGGGTTAGTGTCCTTAGAATCAGATGGTATTAGAGATCTCTCTTTCTCCATACACACACGAAGAAGGTTCTAAGCAAAATAAGCTAATCAGAGAAGACAAATATCATGTTATCTCACTCATATTTAGAATCTAGTAACAAAATAAACTGGCAAACAGAATAAAACCAGAGGCATGGATACATGGACAGACTGACAGATCGCAGAGGAGAAAGGGGTTGGTGGGGGACTGGAAGAGATTAGTCAAAGGACATATGTGCATATTTGCACAGCCCATGGACACAGTTAGCAACTGTGGTAAAGGCTGGGGGAGGGGAGGCTTGCTGGAGGGGGAAAGGGATGGGGGAAATGGGGGGCATCTGTAATAGCATCAACATTAAAAAATAAAAAATAAAAGATAAAAAATAAAATAAATATCTTGGAGCTAATGCTTTCCAAAATGATGGAGCTATGCAAATATATATAAAAAAAAAAATCACTGCTCCTATCAAGATATAAGCATTAAAGCCAGGGTGTTAGATTTATTGAGAATATGACAAGATTAATGATCATAATAATCTCTACATATAAAGTTACTATTGAGACTTATTTAGAATAGTGGAATATTATGGTTGAAAAGAAAATTAAATATCAGTGAACCTAGTCTGCCTCTTGATATTGAATGAAAATGGTCTTTGAAAAGTTAAGAGAGTTCAACATGTTTACTCAGCTTGTAAGTGTGTAAGTCATTGTTAAAAACTGGGGTTGTCTTGATTTTCTCACACCATTCACCACGCAGGCCCTTTGCACAATGTCAATCTTTAAAATGATTTTTCCACTCCCTTCTATTGCCCTCAGCCACAGGTGGGGCAACTCATAGTGTCCAATGCTTTCAGAATTCTTTCAATTGCTGCTTTTTTTTTGTGAATAAAGGCAAAGTAGTTTCATCAAACCATCAATAATTAAAATGGAATAATATTCGTACAAACATATTTTTCTCAATTAGAGAAATGGCCTTTTTATAGTTGATTCCTTCAGAGAGACTCTGGTACCTGGCAGAGCACCTACCTATAAATACAGTATTTTCTTAAAAATACTCATTGCATAAATAATTGTAAAACTTTAAAGGCAGCATTGTTGTAATGGTTGATATCATTTTGAAGTTGAGCTTTCTTGAACTTGGGCAAATTTGTTATATATATTTTCATTCAGAGATGGAAGCATATCCAAAAGAATGTTTGGCATTTCGCATCTTTCTCTGTGCTCTTCTTTAAAATGGTCCCATTCTGGCATCTTGTCAGTTTTACAGTAACCTACTGAAATGTTTGTTCTGTTATTTGCATATAAAGGACCTTACGGTAAAATACAGGTTCATCCTCTCCTTCAGAGTTAAGGTTGGCTTTGTGGTTCCTAATTTGTTCGCAGCCTTGTATCTTTTTCCGCAGCTAAGTTATTGGTCTGACCGTAATTTCCTGCATTAAAACAGGATTGTCATTATTATGCAGGTTAACAAGATGCAGAACGCATTGTTCAATATTTGTTATAGAAATATTCTCTGGCCTACCACACCGTTTCTTACTGTCTGCTCTTTGTAGCAGCCAATCACAAGGAAGGTTCGACTCTGTTTCAAAATCCTAGTCGTTTTTGGAGCAACTTTTATAACTTAAATTGTATGCAACTGCATCGTAATTATGTTAACAAAGTATAATTAGATTGTAACTGATAAAAGTTATATCCATAAATTGATAAATAGAAGTGGATGCGGTAAAATTCCTAAAGGGTTTATAGAACCTCTAGCAGCTGGAGCCCTGGTCTTGTGCACTGTAATCTATGACCAACAGGTGGCAGCAGTTCCCAGCGAGTTCTCCCTGGAAAGCACATAAAATCACACAAGTTATAACTCTTATGCTTTAGTCTTCACTAGGGTTGTATAAAATACTGTATATTTAAACTGATTGATAGATGCCTCCATTTTCTGCTCTAGAAACAAATTACTTTATTCAATTATGTTTAGAATTATATGTATAGTGCATTTATTTATTCTACTGTGTTGAAATATGTGTATATACAGTACACCAATTACTGATTTCTTTCTTGTTGAAGGAGGTTGGGAAATAATAATGCATTGAGTACATTAACATTTCTAATTCTTTATCCCTGGGGATGTTTTAAAGAAATCATTCTACTGATTTCTTACAGGTTTCCATTTAGCTGTTATTTAGAAATAGGGCACAGCACAACTACAGAGGTGGGTGAACTTCAGAATCAGAGGTATTTCAATACCACCTGTGACAGTTGCGCTGTGCACTGGCCTTTAGGAAAGAGTAGCCTGTTGTGTACTTCGTTGCACCCTTTGAAATGTATAAGTAACTCTGTATTGATTGATTAGTTTATTTGTTCCATTGTATCTTTCTTCACAAGAACACACATTAACACAATTAAAACATACACTGATATATTTTTTAAACTTATAAAAGAAATCAGGGTCATTTGCAGATGTATTGGGACTAATTAGCTAATTAAGCTAACAGTGTCACAACTCCAACTCCATTAATTGTTACACATTCAATTAGTTTTAAGGACAGACTTCTGATACCTGCTTCGGTCGATACAATAGGCACTTTGGACAACGGCTAGAGATGGTTTTGATTGTCACAGCTGAAGGGGAAGTGTTACTGGCACCCAAAGTGAGGCAAGTATCTGCTAACCACAGGTGGCAAACACAGGCCTGTGGGCTGAATCCAGCCCTCCACCTAGTTTTATCCGGCCTGGCACCTTGTTTCTACCAGGCAGCAGTGCTGAGCTCCTTACCCCTGGTTAAGGAGTAGTTACATTTTACAGTCCTAAAATTACTTTCGGCCCTTTGAAGGCAACCATGAGGCTGATGTAGCCCCCAGTGAAAATGAGCTTGACACCCCTGTTAAACAATATACAATGCCCAAGATAGTCCCTCTGAGAAAGAATTCTCTCTCCCCAAAATGCAACAGTGCCAAAGATGAAAAACTCTGTGGAATTCACTACATAGTAGGCTAGAAAAATCAGTATGTCCACATTTTAGGAACACATTAATAGAAAGGTCAACTAATTAGAATCCAGGTACACAAACTGAAAGGTAAAACTGCTATTAGAGTAGGATTTTTTTCAGAGAAAAGTTTATCCATCCTTTGATGCATAAGAGACCACAGTGTAAAAAGCTTTCCTGAAAATTACAAATGTGAAGTGCTCTAGTACAGGAACCCCAAGGGGCAAGTTTGTGTTTTTACCCTGTATAGTCAATCCCTTTAGAGAGCTTCATTAACTACCCAGCAAAATTGAAAGACTTGGCATATCAAACCTATGTTTGCTAAACAAATTTTGTGCTGAATATATCACTGATACATTACTATGTGTTTAGGGGCTTTTGAATTCTTGATTTATACTCCAAAGAATAAAGGCAGAACAACCATTCTTTTTCTATTTATTATGCCCCTACAACTTATAAAAATTGCTTTTCCACCTTGGGAATTAGGGAATATAGGAAAATTCATGGAGCTATTTTTGATCTTTTCGTTTGGCTTACCTTTATACAACTGTGTGTGTCTGTGTTTTGTATGAAGACATTTCAAATAGTGAAATCTTTCCATTTCTAGAAAGCTCTAGCAAAAAAAAAAATATTTGCGAGGTTTATGATTACTGAGAACTAGGGAATATTATCAATATTATTTACTACAAAAAGTTCTTTAGATCCAATAAATAGAAAATATAGCACCTTTTGTAAAATTACTGCTAAACAACTAAAACAGTGCTTATCTTATAAAAATGTACTATATCAGGGGCTTAAAAAATTGGACTTGGCTCAGAAGTTCATATTATTGCATCAAAATGTAAATTTAAATTTTGAACCATGGATTCCGTTGCTAAGAAATTCATATGTGGCATCCAAGAAGTACATTTATGGTTCATTTGAATTCTTTTTGTGGGAGAACAAAAAGTAAACAAGAAGTGGGGAGGTTATGCTGACACAATAAACAAGTTTAGCATAATGATCCAAAGCTTAATATATCGGAGATAATTGCTCTGTCATGGGGCTTCTTAGGTTTCTAGCAACTACGTAAGTAGAAATGCAACTTCCCCGTGATGTAAAGGCTTGACTTCCTCTGTTTTACAATGAAAAGAAATGTGTCTCTGACTTTGTAGATCAAGGCTTGTGCTTTGGTTAAACTGATAAGCATTTTTCAATTTTCTGTGCAGGGCTTGTTTGCTTCATGAGAGCTCTGTTATATAAAGAACAAAAATGAGATTAGAAATACAACTTTGGCCAAATGATATTTTCACATATTTTAGGATGCAATAAAAAGAAAGCAAAGGCAAACAATATCTATGATGCTTTTATATTGAAATTCATTGCACAAAAAGAAAGTGTGTGACATAAATTGTCAACAGAATTACTTGCATGTCTTTGAGGAATGCTTTGGGTAGAAAGTATATAAAATAGTTCTAAGAAGAAAGTGTTTCTTCTCACAGCATGTAGTTTTTCTTCACATGTACTTTCCATAATCGAAAACAGTTCTTTATTCTGTTTCAAGTCTTTTGTAACGAAACTTGCACAAGGAAAATATATAGGCTGTTTACAGGAGATCACGATTATCTTATCAGGTCGAATCAGAGACAACCTAATTTGTCTAATAATTTTTGCCATTATTATTGATAAGGCATTTTAGTTGAAGTTGGTCACATCAGATCGCATGTTCATTCATTTATAAATGACTGCTATTGAGCATTTCCTATATGTGACGTACTCCTCTGGGAGCTGGGAATGAAGCCTTCAATGGCTGAGGTCATTCTCTCTGCCCTTGGCTCTAACAAGACCACCAGGAAGACGGAGCCCATCTTGTGCTCTCCCCTTTTCGGTTCTGTGCATCCCAGGTACAAAGATGGAAAACTTCGTAAACACTGGTGCTCACCAGAAATATTAAAGTAAAACAAACTATTTTAAGAATCTGTTTTAAATCCTAATGATGTTCTAACACCAGTAGTAACAGTATATTATAAATGTTTGCTTCTTGGCCATGAAATGTTTTAAAATCTTTATATGTAATATTTAACAATGCTATTTTAACATGACTGTAGTTTTCTCATGAGTGAATATGTTGATGGCTTTTAATACAGTTAAATTATTATTATGGATCTCAAAATATATTTTTTTTATTTATTTACTAGCACTATTCTGCCTGAACATAAATATTCAGAAACACTGCAAAATTCTGACATCCAGAATTCCAAAGAACAGAGAACAGCCTGGGTAACTCAGATTATATTTCATAAATGAGATTTCTCAAGTGCTTTTCAGTTTGTTTTGTGTGACATTGATTTGTAAATAAACATAGACAAATGAAAGTTTAGAGACTTGAGGTGAGTTCCATGTTTTGCTATTCAGAGCATTAAGCAGCTATTGACTTCAACATATAATACAAGTTCAAATGAGTTGAACAGGACCCAGATTGGGAGGAGGGGTAAAATTTAAGATATCAGTAGAGTTATCCTCAAACTCAAACCCACTTTTTAAGTTAACTAAAAACTCTAGTGTAGATAGTAAGGTCTTGTTTAAGTACCATGTGAAATTTTAGCTCAGGTCCCCCGTATGGGAGATGGGAATGAGGAAAGCTTCTTTGGTTTAGAAACCACAGCCAAGGTGGGGAGAGAAGCAAAGTATAAGTACCGTCTTCTGGGAAAATCAAAAGAAGTCTCACAATGCAAATGAAAAATAAAAGAAAAAGAAAGGAAAGAAAAAAACATTAATAAGTTGTCTCAGTAAACTATGTTTCTGCTTTTTCTCACATATAATCTTCATGTTGATTGTGCTTCAATAAAATATATTATTGAATTTGTTGATATTAAGGCCGAAGTCTCATATCTGATTCCCCAGAATTTTCCACCCTCGAGGACCTAGTGCCCAGCATGACTGCCATCAGTGGGGTGGATTGATCCTGGTTACTGCCTGTAATATCTTGGTTGCCTCCCTCACTAAAAACAAAGCAAATCCTTCATGTTTTCAGTGAGAGGATTTGGTATTGTCAGAAGTAGGTGATGGGAAAAGGAAAGTTCAGGACCCCGACTGCAAGTTCATCTGCCTGTTGCCAAATAAACATCCTCCCTCCATCACGTCATGTATAGTAGATTTCTTTGCTAGGGTCATTTCTTTTCCTCTTGAGTTTTTTGGTAAACTTTGTACTGTGTGAAATGTCTTTACTGGGAGTCAGGTGGCAGTGGGGGCAGAGGTTTCCAAATCATAGTGTACTCTGTATTTACAACTCCCCAGGAGCGCCATTTACCTTTTCTTCTTTAATTGGTAAGTAAGTCAATGACCAACAGATATTTATAGAATATACACATGTGTATTAGCATACTGGTGCATGCCTGGTAGATACCAAAGTCGATTTTGTGTGCCTTTGTAACAAAAGTACATATGAAGTCTTCTAGAAGAGCACAAAAGAAAGATTTAAGAAATATATTTTTTCCTATTGTCAAAAAAACCTTTCCATAAAAAATTTTTCCCCATGAACTTTGCTAGTATGAACTATTTACATTTTGAAAAAGGAAGCAAGCAATTGAAGTTCCTAATGAGCATACGAAAATATTTATCATCTAATTCTAAAGTTTAATACTAAAACCCTCTCCCCACATAAGAAGGGGTATATTTTTTTCAACATCCCCTTTTGGGGTAATGGAGTGGGAATTAGGAAGTATAGTTACTTATAATAAAGACAAAAATTTTCAAAGATTATATCTGCTAGGAGAGAATTAAAAAAAATTGTACAGTGATTTTTAAAAAAGAGACAAAGTAAAAGTATGAGAGAAAATCAACTGAAGAAGAATATTGAAATTAGTATTTAATATCTCATATTTCTAAAATTACATAAGGCAAATTAGAGTAAGATATTATATCTTAAGATTTTATAATTAATATTCAATTCTTAAATTAAATAGCTATATATTTAAGAAAGAAAATATAAATGATATAGCAGGTAAATACATGAAAAAGTATCCTACTCATTTTTAATTTAAGTAATATTTTATGGTTTGATTATAGTTGACATACAATATTATATTAGCTTCAGGTATACACCCCAGTGATCAGACATTATATAACTTACTAAGTGATCACCTAATAAATCTTATACCCATCTGACACCTTGCATACTTATTAGAATATTACTGACTATCTTCCCCATGCTGTACTTTATATCCCCATGACTATTCTGTAACATCCAATTTGTACTTCTTAATTTCTTCACCTTTTTTTACCCATCCCTCCAACCCCTGTCCCATTTGGCAACTGTCAAAATGTTCTCTGTATCTATGAGTCTGTTCCTGTTCTTCTTGTTCATTTATTTTGTTTTTATTAGATTCAATTGTTGATTAATATGTATTTATTGCCATTTTATTGTTCATATTTTTTATCTTTTCTTCCTTCATCTTCTCAAAGAACATGTAATACTGGATTGGTGCTGATAATCTCTTCAGCTTTTTCTCCTCTGGGAAGCTCTTTATCTGTCCTTTGATTATAACTGATAGCTATGCTGGGTAGAGTAATCTTGGTTGTAAATCCTTGCTTTTCCTCACTTTGATTTTTTTTTCCAATCTCTTCTGGCTTGTAAAGTTTCTTTTGAGAGAATTCTGCTGACAATTTAATGGGATCTTCCTTGTAGGTAACTGACTGTTTTTCTTTTGCTGCTTTTAAGATTCTCTCTTTGTCTTTAACTTTTTGCATTTTAATTATGATGTGCCTTGGCGTGAAACTCTTGCGGTTCATCTCATTTGGGACTCTCCACTCCCTGGACTTCTAGGTCTATTTCCTTTACCAGGTTAGGGAAGTTTTCTGTCATTGTTTATTCAAATAGGTTTTCAATTTCTTGGGCTCACTCTTCTCCTCTGCCACCCCCATGTACACTTGATGTTGTCCCAGAGACTCTGCACTGTCCTCATTTTTAAAGTACGATGATTAACAAGCATATCCTCAAAAGAAGTAAACTAGCTGCAATACAGCATTTTAACTATTATTTTATTTTCATGTAGATTATTTGTTATTTGTACATATCAATTTAAAAGGTTACCATTAGCATAATGAAGACCATGATATTGTGCTTAAAGAAACTATAATCAGAAAATTGGATCATAATATACACTGTTTAATTGTGAGATTATCCCTTTCAACAAAGACGCAAGTATCAAATATTGCAGGTAATAGAATTTCCAACATTGTTCTAACATAAAGAAAAGCAGACTTGCTTGCAGTATAGTGAATACAAAGAGCAACAAAAGAGACATCAGCAATGTAATAACATACACAGAGTTAAACAGTTCTTTTTCAAAGAAATATAGAACTAAAATATTCCTAAAGGTCACATGCCATCTCTTTAGCCCATTTAAGGCTTCTGAAATGCCACTCTGAAGTAAAATAACTACCTCTCCAGAAGAGCCATTCCATTAGAGAGCCAACTAACATCAGTACAGAGATAAATGGGAGAAGAGAAAATTGATTTTACACTTGTGCTGTAAGTGTGGTCAAATGTTATAGGCCAGCGCATCAAATAGGATTCCAAAGAACTGCTCTGCCTGAAAAATAACAACGGAGGAGGATGTGGTTAAATACAGCTTAATAATAGGTCTGATGTACTCAGTGTAAAATAAAATATTTATTTCCTCTTTCTATTTGTAATGTGACACATTCATATATCATTTTTATTTTTGTTAATAAATTTATTTTTTCAGTGTTCCTGTAACTAACACCTTCATTTCGACTCACACTGTCACACACACCTACTCGGAGGCATGCAAGCATGTAGCAGCAAGGCTTTATATTTTTGTTTGGTTTAAAATGTCTAAATTGTGCTTGCAGAAGTATTTTAATTAAATTTCATTTCATATGATGCCTACTTCCTATGCAAATGTTATTCATATTAAAATATAAAAAATGCTATTTATTGAAACTTGAAGTTCATTAGACACTCAAGTAGTACAAAATGAATGTTCGCCTTTCAACTTTGTGTGGTTCCTTTGCCTTCTCAGTGATGTTTCAGTTGCAATAATGCTCAGTTGGGACCTGCTATTTCTTTTCAGGTGTTTTCAGCCTCACTGTGCTTGAGTAGAGTCAGACATGATGAATGTGATACAGCATGTGGCTTCCTTGCTGCACTAAAGAATCTCAAGGGGTAAAAGGAAAGCCAGGCCATGACATTAAAAAAGAAAAAGAAAAAAAAAAGAAAACAAGCATCAAAACAAGACAAAAAAACCTAGGATACTCTTGGCAGCTTAACAAGAAAGTATAAGTAATGTTTTTTTTTTTTTTTCTTCTTACAGACACTTAGGGCTGTTCGAGGCCAAGATAGCCTCTGTTCACATGTTGTTGAGCAAGTGGTCAATTCCAGTGTAGATTGAAGGGTGAATGAATTTCCAACAAAGTAAGGAAATGTCATTTGGGAAATTTGGTTATTTCTTAAAGATGTTTCCAACCGAGCAACTCTTGAAATCCACTCCGTCTCTTTCCTTTACTTTCCTTCACACCTGGTCCTTCCCTGCGTCTACAGATTTTGTAATCTCTTATCACTCCTCACTACTCCAGTTTATTTCCTTTCATTCTTCCTGGGAGAGAAGAGAGATTTCGGTCCGTGCACATTATCTGTACAATATCCTAGGATATGGGCTGCTTAATAGAATTCAACTCTTTCTTGAGGAAAAAAAAAAAAATCACTTTGCCTGAACTCCAAGTATAACTTTGAGTAAAAGAGATAGTGTTGTATTCTGAATGCTTTCTTACTGGAAATCTCACTTTATTTATTTATTTCTGATTGAGGTATAATTGACATTAAATATAATATAATTGACATTATATTTGTTTCAGATGTATACTATAATGATTCAGTTATTTGTATATATTGCCTGATGATCTCCACAATAAGTTTAGTTAAAACATCTGTATAAATCCTTTTTCTTTTTTGTGATGAGGAATTTTAAGATCCACTCTTTTGGAAATCCCATGTAAAATGCAGTACTTTTTTATGTTTGCTTTTTTTACTGCTATCTTTACTTATATGCTACACTCAAAACCCCCAACTGACAACTGGTCATTCATTGCAATTCCCCTTCGCATGTTTTAACTCATGCAATGGTTTTGATTTTAGTGCATCATAAAACAGTGAGCAGACTACAATAACATGATTTCTTGTAGGGAAAGCAGCAAATCACCATGTGTTCATTAATCATTTATTATTTTCAAGACAATTAATTCCATTTTGTAAGCAAAAGTATAAGTGGTCTCTACTTCTGTATTAATCATGGTTTTCCAGAAAAACAGTACCAGTAGGACCTAGCTACCTATCTCTTGATCAATATATGGAAGGAGGTTTATTATGAGGGATGGACTCACAATTATGGAGACTGAGAAGTCCCACACACCCTGCCACTTACAAGCTGGAGGTTTAGGGAAATCTGTGGTGTAGATTCAGTTTAAATTCGAAGGCTGAAGAGCCAAGAGAAAATACAGTTTAAGTACCAGTTTGAATCCAAAGGCTTGAGAACCAGGAGTTCCAGAATCTGAGGGTAGGAGAAGATAGACGTCCTAGCTTAAGTAAGAGAGCAAATTTACCTTCTCTCTGCTTTTTTGTTGTTGTTGTTGTTGTTGTTGTTGTTGTTGCATTTAGGCCCTGGATAGATTGGATAATGCCCACCCACATTAGTAAGGCTGATCCTCTTTACTCAGTGTAATCCATATGCTAACGTATTCTGGAAATACTCTTACAGACATATCCAGAAATAATGTTTTACCATCTATTTGGGCACCCAGTGAAGTCAGCACATAAAATTAACCATCATAACCTCTTAGGAACTTTGATTCTTTCGGGGGGATTGAGGACATAGTTATATCAATAATATAGCTTTGTATTTGCATAGCTCTTGATAATTTAAAATAAATTTGCATGTATATTCTCTTACCTGGGCTTTACAAAAACTCCAAGAGATAACCAAATCAGCTATTATCATCCACGTTAAAATTAGAAAATTGGGGTACAGGTAGACACTTAAAAAGTTAACTGCTTACCTGATTAGCTAGTATATGGCACGTGTTCTTTCCAGTCTGATTATTTCAAATCACTACCTTTGTGACTGCAACATGTCGCAAATCCTGAGAAAATGGAAAACCACACATAATTTTATACTTTCAGGGCTTCACTGTAGAACTGGACCATTTACGTTACCGGCATGGAAAACTAGCAATCCATAAGCCAGCTGTAGCCCAAAGGCACGCTTTCTTTGGCTCATCCAGTGTTGATTCTCAAAGCATTTCTTAACATTAGTCTCTGATACGTGAACCTGAAGATCCTGCAAAAATCTTTACATATAGGTTTTCTTGCATAATTAGAAGTCTAACAACGCTGGGTCTACTTTCTGGTTTACAAGTGCTTGGAGTTAGGGAGGCAGCCCTTGTCTTTCTGCCCTGGTTTCTCTTCCCTGGTGCCTTCTTGGCTTTGCGATGCCCTTTTGACCCCTGAGGGTGTTCAAATTCACAATCTCACTTGATCGTCAGCACACTGTTTTATGTTTTGGTCTGCAGGTGGCTTCTACCACTGTAAATGGTATGCCGATAGCTCCATTTTTGAATTTATCAAATTTATGTGATATTGAGTCCTGATTGTGAAATAACTTAGTTATACTACTTTCATTTATCCTTAACTCAGTTAAACATGTGTAATACAGTATTTTTAGCTCTTTTATTGGCTCTCACTATAGCTTTATTGAAACGCTTTCCAACAACTGCAGGTATTTCTTGATAATCATCTACGTGATACTTGTCTGAGTCCCCACATGTTTCTCTCCAACCCATTCACCCCGAGTACTGCCAGCTATTCAATTGCTTTTATAATGTCAGAATTGATAACCTCTATGGTTTTTTTTAATCCTCACCCAAGGATATGTTTTATTGATTTTAGGGTAGTGGGGGAGAGAGAGAGAGAGATAAACATCAATACAGGATAAAAACATAGATCTGTTTCCTCCCATACGCACCCTGACTAGGTAGGGATCAAACCCATAACCTAGGCACCCTGACAAGGAATTGAACCCTCGACTTTTTTGGTGTATGGAACAACACTAACACCAACTGAGCCACCTGGCCAGGGCTATAGTTTTTGTAATTATAACTTTCTTTTACTCATTGTTTATAGCTTTATTTGGAAGATTTAAAAATAATAAATAGTATTAAATGTATGGAATGTTATTCGCTGCAGAACCAATTAATATAACTGACCCTGTGGAGGAGGAAATGTAACCAATCCTACCTCAGGAAACCTCCGCCGCCCAGCAGATACTGCCTCAATCCATGCAGGCAGGTGTGGTCCCGTTTCTTACATCCGATCAGTCAATGGCTCATGTGAAACTATATTTTAGGAGGTTGCATATGTGGGCTGTGATTTTGTGATTTGCATCTATGCATTTTCATTATTCCTAGAGTTTCTAACTTTCTTTTCAAATGTGTATGAGATTAGCCCTATTTCATCACCACCACTGCTTATTGAATGGGATCAATTTTATTCTCAAAATGTTCTACCAACTGACTGTTAATCATGGAGATCAATAGCTTTGTAGACTTTTGTTCAGCTGTCTTTTAGGAATGTATTTTCATTGCAGTTCTGGTTCAGTATTGCTGTGTTTTAGTGCAGTTGAATTGTGTCCTTTTTTGCTCTTTTGTTTTTGCCAGGATAGTCAAGTGTATGTTTCTTCCTTTCAAAAACAGATGAGAGGAGTAAACTTCATTGAGTCTCTTCATGCCTGTAACTAACTTTATGTCCCATCTATTTATTCATAGTTTGCTGTTAAAAATGTTTTCAAAATCACTGCTTTGGAGATATTTTACCATTCAGATTAAAATAGAATTCATTAAAATTAATTTTTTTCTTTAAAATACACTTAATAAAATAAAATGTCAAATGATAGAATGTGTGAAAATATTTGCAAAATGTATATCCAGGATATACAAAGAATACTTAAAAATCAATAATGAGATGATATGTAACATGACAAAATTTAGGCAAAATATTTGAACAGACAATTTAGTATAGAAGATATGTGGCTGACAAATAAACACATTTCTCACTATGAAAATGCAAGTTAAATGCACAATATGATATCAAAACACACTCTCTGGAATGACTCGAATGGAAAAATATGAGAGTATTAATACCAAGTATTGATGAGGATGTGTAACAAATGGAACTCTCATGAATTGTTTTTGGGAGTGCAAAATACCACAGAACTTTAGAAAACAGATGAAGATTTCTTGTGAAATTAAACAGACCCTTACCATATTACTCAGCATCTACTGGGTGTTTACTGAAGACTTTTACGTGAATGTCCCTAGCAGCTATATTCAAAATAGTCAGAATTTGGAAGGAAACTCAAATGTCCATCAATTGATGAATGAATATACAAATTGTGGTTCTCCATGTAACTCAATACTGCTTTACAATGTAAAAGAATGGACTATGGATATGCACAGCATGACTGAATCTCAGAAGCGTTATGTTAACTGCAAGGTTCCATACAAAAAGACGATATTCTGTAAAATTCTATTAATATGAAATTCTGGAAAAGGCAAAATTTTCATGATAATACCTGGATCCCTAGTTACCAGGGGGGTAGAATTGAAAAGACTGTTAATTGTAAATGGCAAAAGGGGATGTTTCTCTGTGACAGAAAGTCGTGTATCCTCACTGAATACATTTTTCAAGTTTTCAACCTAAATTTGGTATATTTTTATTAAATATTAAATTGTACACTTCAAATTGACATATTTTATTGTATATAAATTATAGCTTCGTAAAATCGGTATCTCTGCCCCCCAAAAATATAAGCTTTGTTTTGCACCAGTTAAATTTGAAGTATCTGTCAAACTTCCCATTGAAGTTATTTAGTATGAAACTATATGCAGGAAAACATCCAAACTAAAGTTCTTGATCTGTTAGCCATCATCATGTGGATAAAGAAGGTGGCCACAGGTCACATAGGGGAGGATATTTAAAACGATAAGATCTAAAGTCAAAGATGGGAACATGTATAATGTTCACATTTTGGGAATGGGTTATCACCTAATCTGACTGAGCTGAATGGTTAGGGTTGATTACTACCAAGTCAGTTTAATCAAATTACCAGTATTATAGAGGTTAATGATTATTTCATTGTGTGTACATGCAAAATTGGTGGGATTTTCACTGACATTGCTGTAAGTGCTTTTCAAGAGCCTAAACTGAAGGATCTTGCCCTGGCTGGTATGGCTGAGTGGACTGAGTACCAGCCTATGAACCAAAGGGTTGCTGGTTCGATTCCCAGTCAGGGCACATGCCTGGATTGTGGGTCAGGTCCCCGCTAGGGAGTGTGTGAGAAGCAACCACACATTGATGTTTCTCTTCCTCTCTTTTCCCCTCCTTTCTCCTCTCTCTAAAAACAAATAAATAAAATCTTAAAAAATAAACTAAAAGACATAGATAACTATCTTGAAATTGTACCAGTTTTATCCTTAGGAATGAGGATAAAGTTCCAGAGCAGATGTAGTAATTAAGACTAATTATCAAAGAGAAAATAAAGCTCTTATGCTTTCTAGGACTTATCATAATTATTAAAGTAGGCTACTCCTCAATTACTTTCTATAGTCTTTCCCTACTGACAACCACTAAAGATAAAATATAATATATGTCTACCACCTCTTTTCCAAGTTTTATTTATTTATTTACTTAGGACTTTTCAGTTGTCAAAATATGTAAAGATTCATTATCTTACATCTATATTCAACTAAAATTATGGTTTATATATTTTTAAGTTTAAATGTTAAATACAACTACTTCAAATCATCACTCTTTAAAATTCTTTTTTATTTATTGATTGATTTGAGAGGGAGAGGAAGAGAGAGAGAGAGAGAGAGACATTCATTCATTTTTCCACCTATTTATGCATCCATTGATTGATTCTTTTATGTGCCCTGACTGGGGATTGAACCCACAAACCTTGGCATATCGAGATGATACTCTAACCAACTGAGCTACCCAGGCAGGGCTCCACTCTTTTCAGACTGTGATTTCTGACTTCATTCAAATTGACAAAGTGTAATTATATAATGTTTTATTGTGGTCTTTAATAGAATTTTCAGTTTATTTACAGTGTTCATTTAATTTAATTTTACAAGTAGATTTCCTGAAGCTCCAAACCAAGTCTTTTTTATGGAAGTTAACAACTTAGCATTTGTATTCATTTTCTATGTTAATTGTCTAAATTTATTAAAAGCGAAACATTGAAGTCTACTTTTTGTTTTTGTCAGAACATAATTTATATGTTGTGAATAATTGATTTCTCCTTTACCATTCTAAAAAATCCAAACATATGTATTACTTGATTATGCCGAGAAGTGATACTAGAAAATCATACTGAGGACCTCTGTTCTTTCTTCTGAAACAGGTACTCTTACTTGGCGAGCAGTACAGTGCATTTTATTGCACCTCTGCATTCCTGGATATCTCCTGTTTCTGAGTATGTTCTGAAGGCTAGAGAAGAGCTCACAACCCTCAAGGGATGCAACATAGCTACTCTTTAAGAGAGTGTCCCTGACCGTTTATTTTCTTCTTAAACTACTGTAAAATAGGAAGCAATTGAAAAGAATGCTGCAACTCTCACCATAGCTGATTGTAGGGGAACTGATGCACATGTGGGGAGGAGTCACAAATAGGCGAGGTGGGAGGGATATCTGGGACTTCAGCACAGGATTGACATCAAATTTGCCAATGGGGAGTGCTCCATGCCAGAAAAACAGTCCATGACCAGCTATTTGTCAGTGGGGGTAGGGGAACAAGCTACCTAAGTTCAAGTTGCTGATTCACCCAAAGAGTTACTTTTCCAGTTCTATATAAAGTCAGCTGAATATCTTCATGTTGGAAGAGCTAGGATCTAATGTTCAGATGAGATGACTTTCTGTATGCATTTAACAAAGCCGAGAGATCTTCATTATTCAAAGTCAATTGTAAAAGTCTTCTTAAAGCCCCAAGGAAGCTGACACAGAGAATTATGAAAAATAAAATGCAACCAAACAGGTAACATAAACAGAGATACCAAAGTGCTCTTACTTGTAAGTAGGTCTTGACAAAACAAAGCTCTCAAGAAGGTATTTAAATACCAATATTTTTAGGTTCCATCTTCACATGTTTAGATCTGGTATTTTTCTTTAAAAAGTAATTCATGCACTAGATAGCAAAAAAATAATAATTTTGGATATTCCTCATGAGGTAGATAACTCTGGTTCATTCCAGCTCAGAATCATAGAATGTATAGAGCATTTACATTAACATATTAAACATACCTACCATCCTTAATTTTATATAATATTCAATAGGAATTTTATATAGTATGTTATTCCTGGAAAATAATTAATCCAAAAACTTCCATAAAACATTAATTTTTATCTCTATTAAGTCCAAAGATAATATTTGCTTAAGAAGTTTAGTGAATTGGGTAAAGTATCATTTTCTTAGGACTGTACATTTTAACAAAGCAAGTATTATTTGAAAGTTCCTAGAATGTGTCAAAATTAGCAATTCTGAAAAGGAATAGAATGATACAATCAGAAAATTACAATTTTTTTGACCCTGAGATAATAGTAAGGAAAGTTTTGCAGCATTAAAATCTAAACTTCAATATTTTTGTCATTGGGCTTATAATATAAAGATTGTCAGGTGCAAATATTATATAAAAGTCATTATACCCTAAATAGTTAGCACTTATGCTTGTTATTGGCTGAATTAAGTCCCCACAAAAATTCATATGTTCAAGTCTTAACCATTAATTCAGAAAGTAACCATATTTGCAGAGAGGCATTTTTTAAAGAGGTGATTAGATTAAAATGAACTCATGATGGAGGAATCGAATCCAATATAACTGGCATCCTTATAAAGAGAGGAAATTTGAACAGAGACATGATGTAAAGACACAGAGATACAATAGTCATCTACAAACCAAGTAGAGAGGCCTAGAACAGATCCTTCTCTCATGCCCTCAGACAGAACCAGTCTTGCCAACACCTTGATCTAGGACTTTTATCCACCGGAATCGTGAGAAAAAAAAAAAATCTGTTGTTTAAGCCACCCAGTCTTTGTTATAGTAGTTCTCACTAAGGCAACGCTTTTGCTGAAATCGGCTACAACATAAAAACAGAAACTATGTGGGGGAGTTTTAGAGTGAAAAAAGATAAGCATTGAGTTTGAAGGGTCTTTTTAGAGAAAACTGTGTTCCCAACCACAGTACTTGGAAGCTATTTGGAAAAACAAATACACAAAAATAGTTAATTATAATGTGAGAGCATTCATGATACAGTTTATAACAATTTAAAAAAATCCACATACAGATCTTATTAGTTTACCTTTGAATTATAAGAGATTTTGGTTATATATTCCAAGTCCTCTCTTTAGTGCTACTAATTCACATCACTGACTGAAAGAGAGCCATCTTAAATGAGTAAAATGTTGTCAATTTCAAATAGTATTGTAATAGTTGTGAGAATAATCTATCGAATTTTGAATGATTTTGTAGTGTACTATCTTTATGCAGTAGATAAAATTAAATCCATCTATGAGAAAAATTGAAAAAATTCTTGTGCATTGATTTAAGATCTTTTTTAATGAAATATGATAGGGCAGAGTTTGGCAAGCTTTCAAGTAAAGGGCCAGACAGTGTCAGTTTTAGGCTTTGCAGACTCTGCGGTCTCTGTCACAAACTACTTAACTCGGATGCAGCGTGATGTTAAGTGTACGCTGGTATTGCTGTGGGTCAATAACACTTTATTTATAAAACAGATGATAGTTGGATTCAATTTATATGACATAGTTTGCCAACTCTGTAATAGAGGACCAAGAAAAATAGCTTTTTTATTTGTTGGATTTGATTTGGGAGAGGTCTTTTTTTTTTCTTTTTCTATTGAATTTATTGGATATACATTGGTTAATAAAATTATCTAAGATTAAGGTGTACAATTTTATAATACATCATCTATACATTGTGTTGTGTGTTCACATGATCTAAAGTCACATTTCTTTCCATCACCATTTATCGTACCCCCGTTTTCCTTCTTCCAACTCCCTCTACCCCATTGCCTTCTGATGACAACCATACTATTGTGTATTTATGGGGAGATTTTGCTTTGTCTTGCTTAATCCCTTCACCTTTCTTACCCAGTCCCCCTCCTCCTCCTCCTCTGACAGCTATTTTGTTTGTTAGTGCTTGGATTTTTTCTTTCCTAATATTAAATGATCAAAATTTCTTCCTTCTAATCCCAGTTAAAAATAAAAACAATAAGGTACATTTCACTGGAATCCCTCTTTAGTGAAGTACATTTATAATACTATTTGTCTCAGACTAGGGAAAATAGGAAATATCATTTCATTGTTTCTAAATAGTATGCAGTCTTTTGGGATATCATTAAATATGATTTTCCCTAACGATTTTATGTTCTCAGAAGGAAAGTTATTTAATAAGACCAGCAGCATGAGATATTTGGGTAACAGTTACCATATTTAGCTCCTGATCACTAAGGACTCCATATAACTTTATGTAATATGTCCATAGTACATTTCTACCAGTCAAAAGCAAAAGTGCTATTTTCTTCCTTAAATGTTACTTTTCAAGTACAATGTTTGAAGAGATATATGATCACATAGAATACTAGCAAATTACACTAGTTTTTATTAAATGTCTCTGTTTTCTTTATTGATGATGAAAACAGAAAAATACCAAATTATAAATTTTTACTACCCTCTTTCCAGGCAGGCAACAGAATGTGGGAAAAAGCCTTCACTTGGCATCTCCGACCAAGGCAGTAGAGGAGAGAGGGGCTGTTCACGTCACTGGTGGGTCAGGAAGAAATGATTGGGAAAGACGATGAGGCAGGTGCAAGAGAGATGTTTAAAATTTGTAGAAAGTTGTCTTTTTATGTGATGTAATCCCCTTTCTGTGTCTCTAAGAAAAAAATCTTGAAAATGTCTATTACTTGTATGCTCGTAGAGGCGTCTGAGTCCTCTTTCCTCTTTTCATGTTCCAACAGATGACATTTTGAATCTGACATTATCTGAAGAAAGGTGTAGCTCAGTTCTGTCACTTTTTTCTTTTCTTTTTCTTTTTAGTGGTGATGATTTCATGAATGAAAGTTTCTCCAAGTTCTGAATCTCAGGGATCTTAGAGACTTGCTTGTGCAAATCACTTTTATAATGGGTAAGACTACCAATGATCTAAGGACATGCTAAAGGGATTTAATGTCTTTTGTTGTTTTTTTTTTTTTTCTCCCAGAGAACATTGTTAGGTGCCTTCCACCTCAACTGAGGCAGAAACACCTGGGAACAGATTTGACAAGTCCTTTTTTACTATGCAAAAGAAAGACCTTTGTCTAATGAAAAGAAAAAAATACATTAAAGGACTTTTCCTTTGACCTCTCAAGCCCTTTTCAAAGGTTTTCTGAGCTTTAATTTGCAAACAATGTTAGAGGTTTCCTGAAGTGAAGGACCCGACATCCGCCTAGACAATTCTCCCAGGATTTACAGTTGGGGACAGTGGAGGGCCTTTTGCCAAGGCTCAAAGGCAATATGATATTTGACCTAAAATTAGCAGTAGTCTGGCACTTGGTCAAAGGAGGTGAGAGGGACAGTAACCTGTTCTCACCGGCTCTTGTTGAAAGTGGAAATGTTTTTGAGTGGAAATCTTGTATCCCAGGAGCTGTATGTTTGAAACAGGTTGACTGGGACAAGCTTATCAGTGCTGACTCCAGTGGCAACTTTAACTGAAGTTAGCGAACAGTTCACTGTTGAGATAACAAGAGTTTTCAAAAGTGTAAATGTCTATAGAAAAGAGAGCAAGAGAGAGAGAACATTCATTATATTTCTACATGTACCATTAATGGCTATTTTTACAAACATGGAGGTAGAGAATTTCCTTAGAGTCTAGTATAACTGTAATGCGAATTTCAAGAGCCATGCATGGTGGTCCTCCAGGATTGCTTCACATAAGAGAGGCAGTTAACATGAGTTTCATAAACATATTTCTCTGTGGATGTGTTTGATCAGATAAGACTAGACTGCTATTGCTCCCAGTGAAGTCAGCCACCTGAATGATTGCTTTAATTGTCTATAAAGGTAAAAATTTCTTTTAAGCCTATTTACCTTGAAACAGCTTAATGCTTTTTATTATCACATAAAATATTCTAAAATAGATAAATCTTATGTGTGCCTGTGTCAGTTCAAAGGACATGTACGTTTTAAAGTTTTGGAACATGGTTTGGGACAGGAGATATTTGTTAAAAAAAAAAACAAAAAACCTTTCTTGTGGAGCAAGAACATGCAGTTTCACGGTGCATGGGTTTCAATGGCACCAGTAAATAAAGGGAAATTTGGCAAGGTCGGAAGAGAGGAAAACAGATACATGCTAAAGTAGGGAAGATGTCTCATGTGTATAGAAGGAGAAGCACTGAAATATTTCTGGCAACTTACCTTTTCTTGAAAAGGGATTTTAGTAAGGAGAAACCATGGACACTTTAGGGTATTTGGGGGACACTGATACGTGGTATTCAGTAAAATGGGTTCAAAAGCTAATAGCTCTTATCCAGAAATGCTGAAGGGAACCTAATAAAAATGGTTGACTCTATAAAACACAGGAAGGACATTGAGATTAATTACACTAAATAATATAAATGACATATTTGCAATGAAATAAAACTTTTCTAACCAAGGGTTGGAAGTTCCCACAATTTTCTGGCTGTTGGATAATTGCAAATGACTTCTTGTACCTAGAAACACATTCTGTAAGTAAGTTATGAAATCCTCTTGTAGTCATTTTGCTATGGTATTATAGCATGACATTTGCTACTAATATGATGCAAATATATTGTTTATACTCTTAGAAAGCCAGTAAATTTGATATGACATTAAAATATGTAGCCGAATGCCTCTGGTGTCAGTTCTGGCTCATTTAGATACTGTCTTTGAATAAATAAATAGCTGAGCTGATGGCACCTTTCAGAATTTTTTTCTACTTGATTTTAATAGATTATTGCCTCCCTCAGTGCTATTTGAAATGTTTTTCTTCATTCATTTACAACGTAAATTAACATGTCATTTTTTTCATGAATTTTTGAAAGCAGATAGGCTAGTGACAGTACTTGTTCAGTGAGCATCTGTATACACATTGGAAGACTTTAAATAAGTCGTTTGAAGAAGAATAGGCCCATACGAGCATCTGTCATTGTGATGCGATTATTGTAGCTAAAATTGTAGTGTCACCATTAGAAAATGGAACGGTGCCAGGTTGTGGTAAAATAAAAGTCAATTCTGGAAATAGAAGCTGCTGGCTGTTATTTACTTTGCATATTCTGAGGTGACCATTTGACCTTGAGAGAAAGGTTTTTGTGAGTATTGATCAACAGGATTCCCAATAACCTTTTCACATTTATAAAATACACTGACTCCTTTTGTTTTTGGTGCTTGCACAAAATAAAGATAATGAAGGAAAAAGGAAATATAGTCTTTCAACTATTGGATGGAAATGCAACCTTTTATTTGTAAATATTATTTATGATGATTATGCTGTATGTTAATATCCCATATCTTGACTTTTATTGCAATATTTAAAAATATATATGAATTCATCTTATCTTTCTCTTAGTGTTTGTGACTTTTATTATTCTATAGTTTTACTGATTACTATTTTATTTGAAGAAACTAAAGCTTCAATGTTTGTATGTCCTTTCTCTTCAATCATCCCTTTGGGATTAGTATAAGCACTCCTGATTCCCAGGATCCACATAGTAGTCAGTGTAGAATTAACCAGTAACTTCCATAATTTAACTTGTATTTGTTCTGCTCAAGACATTTTAGTTTCCACTGTACCTGAACAACTGTACCTAATAATCCTTTCTCTAGAAATGGGCTTTATTACTAGTTCTAGATGGCAAAACTTACCTAGCCCAACCAATCAGCTTAACTTAACTAAATCTGCAGAGAAGTTTCTCTAACTCTTCTCTTGTTGGGAACCACCCTGCCTGGTTTCGGAATCTGTAACCCCGCCATGGCTAAGGCTGAATGACTGACCTTTGGACCATAAGCCAATAAGGAGACAAGGCGTATCTCCCTGGCAGGAGCGCTGCTTCTGCTCCTTTTACTTCATCCACAACTGGCCCCCAATGCTTGATCAGTTAGCCAATGATAGGTAAGGTTCCCCCAGGAGGGGATGACCTAAGTCAGGCATGATCACATGGAGGCCCCAAGGAAGGACTTGGGGGGCTGTAGCAAAAGGGGGTGATGGACCCTCAGCTATGACATAGCCTGAGTCCTCACTCTGTCTCCTAATCTCTTAGCTGCCTTGCTTACCCTGCCTGACTTAAGCCTGAGACAATGTCTTAAGCCTGAAACAATGCTGGTGGTGGGTATAGCCCTGTGCTGGAAAGGGCAGGTTCCCTAGGGCAATGAGGCCTAAGAAAGAATATGTAAAATTCTGTGACACCTGCTTTGTTCAGAATGCTCTCAATTAAATAAG
>PVKU01003928.1:127728-162387 GCA_004027475.1 Anoura caudifer | reverse complement strand
GATGTTGGAACATTTAAAGATGTTCTGGAGGTTCCTATGCCTCTCCTTATTTTTTTGAATCCTTGTTTCTTCATTCTTTTCTGATTGGATGTTTCTTTCTTCCTTCTGGTCCACACCATTGATTTGAGTCCCAGTTTTCCTCCCATATCTATTGGTTCCTGGTGCATTTTCCTTCATTTCACTTATTGTAGCCTTCATTTGTTCATCTAATTTGCGACCAAAATCAACCAATTCTGTGAGCATCCTCATTACTAGTGTTTTGAACAGTGCATTTGATAGGCTGGCTACCCCTTTGTTGCTTAGTTTTATTTTTCTGGAGCTTTGATCTATTCTTTCGTTTGGGCCATTTTTTTTTTTTTGTCCTGATGTGGCTCTTATGTAGTGAGGGGTGGAACCTCAGGTGTTCACCAAGGCAGGCTAATCTGTTCACTGGGCTATGATGCTGTATGTGGGGGCGGGCTCCCAGAGGGAACAATGGCGCTTGCTCCGCTCTCTGCCAGATTTCAGTCACTTCCCCTGCTTCCCCCAAGCAAATTGGGCCCTTCTGGTGCTGATTCCCAGGTGGGTGGGTTTGTATACAATCTAGGACCCTGTGGGTCTCTCTCACAAACTTTTCTGTGAGGCTGGGAGCTCTTGCTCCCCCTTTGTTTTGCCTGGTTTACTTACACGTGAATGTGGGACCACCCAGTCCGTCAGCTGCAGCCTTGAGTGCCCACAGCACCGGCTCCACAATGCACTGCCTTGCTGGGGCATCAGCCACTGCCTTGCTGCGCATCCTCTCCACCCCGGCTGCTGGACTCCATCCCTCCTACCAGTTTGGATGAATGTGTCTTCTTTAACTCCTTGGTTGTTGGACTTCCATACAGTTAGCTTTTTCTGTCATTTCTGTTGTTTTTTGTTTTTAAATTGTTGTCTTTCTTTTGGTTGTGCGAGGAGGCAGTGTGTCTACCTACGCCTCCATCTGGGTGAAGTCCCCCACTTCTCTTTTTTGAAATGGGAATGTCTCTCTTAGCCTATGCATGTCCCATCACTATATTGTAGGAGCAGAGAACTTGATTTGGGACGTTTGAGCTGATATTTAGATGAAATTTGGGTATCTGGTAATCTTACTCTAACACATATCTAAAAAATATGGAAGTGACTTTGGAATTGGGTAGTAAGCAGAGACTGGAAGAATTATGAGAAGCAGAATAGAAAATTTAGCCTAGAATGCCTTAAATGGATTGTCGATAGAGAAATGGACAGCAACAACTTTGCAGTTGAAGGCTCAGAAGAAAGTAAGAGAAAATGTTATTAGAAAATGGAAGAAAAGGGACCCCTTGTTATATGCATAGTGGCAGAAAACTTAGCACAACTGTGTCCTGCAGTTATTTGAAATCTGGGCCTCCTGGGTCAATCTTTTAGTTATCTTTTTCTTTCTTTATTTCCATTTGTTGTTTTTCTATTCCTTTCTATTCCTTCAGAGACTTCTTCAACTTTATCTTCTAATCCTTCTCTAAATGTTTCCTTTTTGATATCATCAAAAACATTTTCCCCCTCAACATTATATTTTATTTAAGTATATTTTATTGATTATGCTGTAACTGTTGTCTCATTTTTTTCTCTCCTTGATCCTGCTCCACCCTTCACCCATCCTCCCATCAGGATCCCCTTCCCCTCAGTTAATGTTCATAGGTCATACATGTAAGTTCTTTGGCTTCTCCATTTCCTTTACTATTCTTAACTGCCTGTCTATTTTGTACCTACCATTTATGCTTCTTATTCCCTGTATCTTTTCCTCCATTCTCCCTCCAACTCCCCACTGATAACCCTCCATGTGATCTCCATTTCTGTGGTTCTGTTCCTGTTCAAATTGTTTGTTTAGTTTTTTAGGTTTAGTTTTGGTAGTTGTGAGTTTGTTATCATTTTACTGTTCAATTTTGATCTTCTTTTTCTAAGTCACTTTAACGTTTCATGTAGTAAGAGTTTGGTGATGATGGACTCCTTTAACTTGACCTTGACTGGGAAATGCTTTATCTGCCCTTCCATTCTAAATGATACTTTGCTGGATAATGTAATCTTCAATGTAGGTCCTTGCCTTTCATGACTTCAAATACTTCTTTCCAGCCCCTTCTTGCCTGTAAGGTTTCTTTTGAAAAATCAGCTGACAGTCTTATGGGAACACCTTTGTAGGTAACTGTCTCCTTTTCTTTTGCTACTTTTGAGATTCTCTCTTTCTCTTTAATCTTGGGTAATGTAATTATGATGTGCCTTGGTGTGTGCTTTTTTTGGTCCAACTTCTTTGGGACTCTCTGAGCTTCCTGGACTTGTATGTCTATTTCCTTCACCCTGTTGGGAAAGTTTTCCTTCATTATTTTTCCAAGTAAGTTTTCAATTTGTTGCTCTTCCTCTTCTCCCTCTGGCACTCCTATCATTAGGGTATTGGAACGTTTAAAGTTGTCCCAGAAGTTCGTAAGCCTCTCCTCATTTTTTTTGAATTGTTTCTTCATTCTGTTCTGGATGTATGTATGTATATTTCTTTCTTCTGCTTCAAACCACTGATTTGAGTCCTGGTTTCCTTCTCTTCACTGTTGGTTCCTGTATATTTTCCTTTATTTCACTTTTTATAGCCTTCACTTTTTCCTCCATTTTGTGCCCATATTCAACCATTTCTGCAAGCGTCCTGACTACCAGTTTTGAACTCTGCATCTGATAGGTTGGCTATCTCTTCACCACTTATGCATTTTGGACTATAAGACGCACCCCTCCCCCTATTTGGGAGGAATAATGGTTGCTAATGCTGCTGTTGAGTTCTGTTTACATTTATATTGGTGAAATATTACGTTATTTATGTTATTAAATATTTTACCACATTTTTTGCTTCAATTTTTTTTACCCTATTTTCCTCCTCTAAAACCTAGGTGTTCCTTAAGGTCCGAAAAATATGGTAGTTGTATTTTTTCTAGAGCTCTGGTCTGTTCTTTCATTTGAGCCATATTTTTTTGTCTTGGCACTCCCGTTACATAGTAAGGGGTTGAATCTTACGCATTCACCAGGGCGGAGCAACCCATGTGGCTGCATTGTGGCACTGTACTTGGGGAAGGGGTCAGAGAAGGAACAGTGATGCTTGCTCAGCTCTCACCCTGCTTTCAGTCATTTCCCCCGACACCCACAAGTGAATTGGGTCCTTCTGGTGCTGATTCCCAGGTGGGTGGGTTTGTATATGTTCTAGGATACTTTGGGTCTCTCCAACAAACTCTCCTGTGAGACTGGGAGTTTCTCCCACTGCTGCAACTCCCGCAGGTTTTTTCAGTCAGAGGGTTTGAGGATTTATTTCCCCGCACTGGAACCCTGGGTTGTGTGGTCTGTCTCGATCCCAGTGGTTCCTCCTGGTTTGTCAGCATGCAAATGTGGGACTGCCTAGTCTGACAGCCACTGCCTTACCATGCACCCTTTCCACCCCAGCTGCCCATCTCCACCCCTCCTACTGGTCTGGATGAATATTATTTCTTTAACTCCTTGGTTGCAAGACTTCCACACAGTTCGATTTTCTGGCAGTTCTGGTTGATTTTTGTTTTTAAACTTGTTGTTGTCCTTCTTTTGGTTGTGTGAGGAGGCACAGTGTATCTATCTACCTATGCCTCCACCTTGGCCAGAAGTCCAAGAATAGCTACATAAAATTTTGTCAGTAGAAACAATACGGGTGGTTCTAAACGTCATACCTTTTATAGCAATGGCATTTTCTTTTTCTTTCATTAATTTCCCCTTTTATCTTTATTATTTCCTCTACTTCAGGTTTGGTTCGCTCTTAACTTTCTAATTTCTTGAGGTGGAAACGCAGACTTTAGATTTTTATTCTTTCTAATACACATGTTTAAACCTATAAACTTTTTTCTAAGAACTGCTTTAGCTATATCTCATAAATTTTAATATGTTGTTTTCATTTTCATTCAGTTCAAGATTTTTAAAATTGCTCTTGTAGTATCTTCTTTCATCCATGTGTTTAGAAGTGTACTGCTTAATTTCCATATGTATGGGGATTTTCCAGATTTTTTTCTGGTGCTGATTTCTGATCCAACAGTGTCCAGAGAAGAAACCTGGTATATTTTCAATCCTTTTAAATTTTCTGAAACTTCTTTTATGACCTAGCATATGCTCTATCCTAAATACCAGTCCATGCTGCTTGATAAGAATGTGTACACTGCAGTCACTGGGTGCAGTGTTTTACATTTCAGTTAGATCAAGCTGCTTGCTAGTCCTTGTCTTAGTCAACTGAGGCTGCTATAAAAAACATCCACCATATACTGAGTGATTTAAACAACAAACATTCATTTCTTAAAAATCTGGAGGCTGGGAAATCTAAGATCAATGTGCCAGCAGACTTGGTAAGTGTTGAGAGCCCACTTTCTGGTTCACAGACAGCTATATTTTTGTTTATCATTCCCTTATACTGGCACTAATCCCATTGTGGTGGCTTTGTTCCCATGACAACATCCAAACCTAATTACCTCTTAAAGGCTGTATCTCCAAATACCATACATTGGAAATTAGGCCATAACATGAATTTGGGGGGTGGAGAGAGCAGGGTACATAAACATTCAATCTGTAGCAATGCTATTCAATCTTCTATATTTTTGCTGATTTTTGGTGTAGTTGGTATATGAATTGCTGAGAAAGGAGTACTGGATTATAACTGTTGAACTATTTCTCTTTTCAATTCTGTTAGCTTTTGCTTCATGTATTTTGGGGATCCACTGTTGTGCATATACATTTATAAATATTGTATGCTCCCAATGTCTTGACCCTTTTAACATTATGAAATATCCCTCTTCATTTCTAGTAATATTTCTTCTCTTAAAGTCTATTTCTCTGATATCAATATAGCCACTCCACTTCACTGTGGGTACTATTTTCAGTGTATTTTTATCCCCTCCTTTTCCTTGCAACCTATTTATGTCTTTGAATCAAAAATGATTCTTTCCCTCACTGGTGTAGCTCAGTGTATTGAGTGCCGGCCTGTGAACTGAAAGGTCAGTGGTTTGATTCCCAGTCAGGGTACATGCTTGGGTTGTGGGCCAAGTCCCCAGTTGGGGGTGTGTAAGAGGTCTCTTGAACATTGATGTTTCTCTCCCTCTTTCTCCCATCCATCCCTTCTTTCTAAAAATAAATAAATAAAATCTTTAAAAAAATTTATAAACAGCGTATAGTTGAATCTTTTAAAATTTAGTCTGATAGTCTATGCATTTTGATTGACGTGTTTAGCCTATTCATAATATGTAAGGTATTTACTGATATAACTGAATCCATGCATGAAATTTTGCTATTTGTTTTAGTATGTCTTTTGTCTTTTTGTTCTTTTCCTCCTTTACTGCTTTCATTTGTGTTAAGCAAACATTTCTGGAGCATCATTTTATTTCCTGTGTTAACTTTCTTTGCTAACACTTTTTAATGACATTACAATATGCATCTTTAACTTATGACCATCTACTTCAGGTTAATACTGACTTACTTAAATACTGAAATTTGGCTCCAATATAACTCCACCTCTTTGTGCTGTTACTGTCACATACATTAAATCTTCAGGATTGGTGATAACAACTTTAAGCAAAATGATGTATAACAAATTTTCACTATAGGCTAATTGATATAAACATGAGTTAAATTCCTATTTCATCTCATCAACATTATAATGAAATGACATTGAACATTATGTTATTTGAGGACTTGCTGTAATGCTACAAATATTATAAATATAACAATATTATAATTATTCCTTTAAACAATCTAATGTTTTTATAAGAAATTAAGTGGAAAAATGGAGACATAGTCTTTTATATTTATTTACCCACATATTTAGTATTTCCAATACTGTTCAGCACTTGTTATGGATTCACATTATCATCTGGTGGCACCTTCTTTTATCCCAAAGCTATTCCTTTATTATTTCTTATAGGGAGGATCTGCCATCAGTGAATTCCCTCAGTTTTTGTTTATCTGGAAATGTCCTATTCCAGTTTCATTTCTGAAGAATAGTTTTTCTGGATAGACAATTTTTGGATCTGTTTTTTTCCCCCTTTCAGCACTTTGAATATCATTTCACTGCTTTCTTGCCTCTACTATTTCTTATGAGCCATCACTGTATTATTATTGTTTTCTTAGAAATGATGAGTTGTTTTGCTGCTTTCAAGATTTTCTCTTTTAGCAGTTTGATTATAATGTATTTAGATGTGGTTCTCTTTGTTTTCTTAAATGGTGTTCCTAGAGCTGAAGATTAATGCTTTTCAAGAAATCTGAGATGTTTTCAGACATTATATGTTCAAATACTTATCTCCCCCTTTCTTTCATTTCTCTCCTTTGAGACTCCCATTGTAAGTATACTAAGCCACATGACATGAAGGGATGCTCCTAAGTCTGCATAGCTAAGGGTTAACAAATGATTTAGGTGATGATTGTACTCAAGTGCCTCAAACCTACAAGAAATCACCCTCTGATGATTTATTTGTACGTGGCTTGGGGAATGCATTCAAAGTTGTAACCAACTTTCAAGTATCCCTTGCATTTCATGTTTCATTTAGTTCTCGTATCTCCCTCACACGTATATAGTTTTCTAACCACTTAAGACTATGTGGAGAGCTTATTTTACCACTTCTACAGCTAAGTGTCAGGATACTCCTCAACCTCACTGTCACATTGGGCTAGTAAAGCTAGTGGTTTACACCATTCATTTCCACATCAATCACTTTTCACTGGCAAAGACAGAGACCCTCCTCACCCCCTCCCCCAATCACCATCCTGAATGAGTATATCTCCTCTGTGAACAAAGCTGCTGGTTTTTGTAGCTAGCCCTATGCTAGGAAAATTATTATTCTCACCAATCAGGTTCCTTTCTCTCCTTTTTTGCATATGCCATTACTTAAGAAAATTTGCTTCAAATCAACTTATTTTTTCTTAAAGGAAAAAAATCCCTAAGGAGTAGACTTGATGCTAAAGATGAGTATAACTCTTACAAAGTCATATTCTAGGTATATATATGAACTTTACCAGAAATGACCAAATTTCTAATAAAAGTTCCCAATGTCAAAATATTTCTAACTTCTGACAAGTGACTCAAAGTAAAGTTTTTAGATTGCTACAATTAAAAATTTAAAGAAATATCCTTCTAGTTATCAGGTTCAGCCAAAATATCATCTACTTATTTGGCCTACAGTCTGTATAAGGAGAGCCATGCTGCTGAATAAAGGGGCAGAGCCTCGATGCACTCACAGCTGAGAATGGTTTCTAGCCCCAGCTGGGCCCCTTAGATTTTTATCTACCCATAGTATTAATCTACCACACTTGTGAATTAACTGACTCTGCTCCTGAAATATTAGGATAACTGCTGTGTTACATGTAACTTCCAGTCTTTTCCAGTCTGATGATCAAATTGATAATGATAAAAAAAGTTTACATCTTATCATGTCTGTTTTGAAAGTGTCAACACCCTGAGTCTTCATTTATAAAAAGATTCTTCCCCATAGCTAATTATAAGACAAGCTATAAAAGAGTATAGTATATTTCTTCATATTTAGTAAAATGAAAAAACCAACCTCTTTTTTCTTCTTCTCGTTTTAGTTTATCTTCCTCTATTTCTTTTGGTAATTTTTCCTTTTTCTCTTTCTCCACATCAGTATGCAAATGTTTTGTTGTATAGCTGAGTGCCGGTGAAAGAAGAATCTCTCCATTTTTGCAGAGTTCATCACGAATTTTAATAAAAAACTGCTGAAGTTCTACCGCATCTTCATATATTTCGGAATCTGTCCTATAACAACATCAAGAGTATCTATTGACACATGAGCTGCTTCCATTTTGAAAATTAAAAAAATCTATTTACATGCTTATTTATTCATTTATTTATTTTTAGAGGGGAAGAGAGTGAGAAAGAGAGGTAGGGAAACATTGGTGTGAAAGAAAAACAGTGATCAGTTGCCTCTCATACACGCCCCAACCACAGACTAAATCCACAACCTAGGCAAGTGCCTTGACTAGGAATCGAACCTGTGACCTTTCACTTTGCAGGATGGCACTAACTGCTTCTTTTAAACATTTCAATTACATGTTAAATTCTATCCAATGGTCCTTTAATGTTAACTGATACAATGTTACTTCTGCACAGTGCTGAGAAGGGTATCTCTTTAAAATTCCTTGGAACAGAATCTGGAGTCAGATTCTTTTTCCTTGGTAAGCCTCATGCCTACTAGTTTCATTTTCATGAAGACTTGCTCCTTCTATAGTTCATGTAAAAAGAAAGGTCTTGTACAGCTTCCAGGGGAGAAATGGTTGACTTTTCACAAGAGAGGGGGCTACCAGAACCAAAGACTATACTAAAGCGCCATACTAATTGCAACACTTACTTGCATCTAATCTTTGGATTTTTACTTTCTCTTAATTGAGGGACCAACACATTATATAAAGCAGGGGTCCCCAACCTTTTTGGCACCAGGGACTGGTTTCATGGGAGATTATTTTTCCAAGGACTGTGAAGGTGGGGGTGGGGGAGAGGCAGAGCTCAGGCAGTAATTTGAGCAAAGCTTTGCTCACTCACCACCCACCCCCCTCCTTCCCAGTTCACCTCTGGTTCCTAACAGACCACGGACCTATATGGTCCACAGACCTGGGGTGGAGACCCCTGATATAAAGCTAACAAAAGATTTAGGCAATGTCCCTTTTCTTTTTTATTTTTTTATTTGTATATCATGGCTGTCTAGGCTGGTAGGACTCAGAGAATATTTGACCTAAACTGCCAAGTCATGAGGGATCCTACAATGGTTACAGATAATTGTTCATTTTAGTTTCCCAGAAATAACCTCATAATTCTAGGGAACCATCGAGAGTAACATAGAGAGAGATGGAAAAGAATTATCTGTGTCACACTGAAAACTTTTAGAAGCTTTTCTTTTTTTACATAAGAGGACTGGGCAAAATAACTCCAGAATTTGGACTGGTAGAAATTTTATCACTACCTCAATCTACTGTGGTCTTAGGAAGGCTTAAATATAATTCTATTAACTAAGAACACCAGGGTCTGAACAATTATTCACAAAAGTAACCACAGATAAAGTCTTAGCAGCAGTTACATAGACATTCTGGTCGGGGGAGTGTGGCAGGCAGAGCAAGCTTAGTCAGCGCCTGCTGATACCCACCACTAGAGCAACAGACTTGGGCGAAGCCTCCAGAATGGTTCTCTTTATCAGCCAAGGTAAACTAGCAAGAAAATCTAAAAATACTGCCAGAGCAACTAAAATGGATGTTTCTGGAAAGGTTTTAAAAATCTTTGCAGGTTACAGAAATGCTAATACTTGTAGGAAACCAATAAAAATAAAATGGGCTGGGGAAGAAATTCCTGTAACACTATTTTGATGCCTGTTTTATGAATAGAAATATCTTAAGATTGTTCACTAGAAATTAAAACTCATTTTATAATAGCTTACAACTTTATATACAAAATTAAAAGTAAAAACACATTTTTGGTAATCTAGGGTACAGTGGGAAAAAAGGGGGAGCAGATTTATAATTTCATCATGTTATGTGATTCAGTAATGGACGTTCCTTACAGAGCCATTAAACATGTGACATATCCTTTCTATTTTGTTTCTTTAAACAAAGTAATATGAAGTAATTGTTAATCTAAGAGATTAGGTGTTCCCTGCATGTGCAAGAATAAAAACTCAAGTTGGAAAAAGAAATAACTCTTATTCACCTTAATTGATGGGTAATCCTTACATATAAGTCAGACATTCAGTAAAAGAAAATAATTAAGATTACTGGAGAACTATTAGTGCTTCTCTTGTCCTTGTTGTCCTATGCTTCCCCTTACCTGCAAGGGAGTCATAGCACTTAGTCCAGGAATACTGTCAGCACATTAGGAAAGCTAGAGGCCAACTGGCAGGAGTCAGTGTTGTGCTATTACTGAATACTACTGAGAGAAAAATCACTGTCAACTGAGTGAACTTTTCTATGCCTCACTGTTCAGATCCCTTCTATTTCAGGTGATGAAGTCCTAGGTGATGATGGGTAGCAGTGGTGGGTAGGGATAAGTTGTGAAGAAGCATGAACACAGTTAAGAGATCAATGTGAACATGTATTGTGTGTGGACTTCATGGAATTCATGAATTTAATATTTTGGGGACATCTGCTGTCAATGTAGTAAACTACTGGCAATATAGTAAATAAAGCCATGGTTATCATTCACTCAACTGATGCATCTCCATCTCAGCAGCATGGATTATTCTTAATTATTGTGTACGATATTCATTCACAAAAAAATGGCTTCCCTTATGTTTTGCAAAAAAGCTGTGGGCATGAGAGTGAAACTGATCACTATTTCCTATGAATAAACTTTGGACTCTATCTCCCAGGCCTCAAAAGCAAACACCAGTCATGTCAACAATGGAAGAATGAAAAAAGCTCATTTTCTAGGGATACAAATCTGTTTAATTCTTAAAAAAAAAATTGTTATCTATTTTTAGAGAGAGGGGAAGGGAAGGAGAAAGAGAGGAAGAGAAACATTAACGTGCGGTTGCCTCTTATGCACCCAGCACCAGGAACCTGGCCTGCAACCAGGCAAGTGTCCTGACCAAGAACTGAACCAATGACCCTTTGGTTCACAGGCCTTCGCTCAATTCACTGAGCCACACCAATCAGGGCAAAAGTCTGGTTAATTCTTAAAATAATCATGTTATCTATATGCAAATATATAAAGTTGCTAATACTCTAAGAGACAAATGTACTTTGGAAGACTCACAGAGCTAATACCAAGATGTAATGGGGATCGGGCAGGAAGTAACTTTAGACTTAAACAGTCTTTAAGTAAACTGAGAAGAACAGAAGTGTGAGCTCCATGAAAGCAGGGTTTATCCATTTTGTCCACTGGTGTATCTCATGCATCCAGATAATATTCATAACTGATAGCTCAATAAACATTTGATCAACTGACCACTCAATAAACATTTGCTGAATAAATGAAAATAATAAATGAATGCAGATGTTTAAAGATTTTTTATTTATTTGTTTTTAGAGAGAGGAAGGAAGGGAGAAGAGAGGGAGAGAAACATCAATGTGTGACTGCCTCTCATGCACCCCCTACTGGGGACCTGGCCTGCAGCCCAGGCACATACACTGACTGGGAATCAAACCAGTGACCCTTTGGTTCGCAGGCTGCTGCTCAATCCACTGAGCCACACTAGACAGGGCCTGAATGCAGATTTTGACTACAAGATGTTCCCTGCCCTCCATCTTTCTCTTTATCTATTCTCACTATTGAAGAATAAAGAGAACCATTTCCTAAGTGTGTCACTCAAGGGCCTCTCTAGTCTGTCCCTGGAACACACTATATTCATTTCCTGACCCTATGCCTTTACTCATACCACTTGTCTTATATGAATCCCACCCATTCCTCCCTTTTTCCTGATGCCTGTAGCCTTTTTAGAGCTCTAGTGTGGAGTGCCTTCCTCCACCATCTTTACTATATATCTAGTTGCTATGTGTTGTCTCATGACTGGAATTACTTTTCCCTAAGCATAGGTCCTATCCCAATTGTCAAACTTAAAGCTTTTAGAGCACAAACTCAAGCCTTATCATCCATGGCTGTGCTCCATACCTGGTATCTTGGTGACTATCTTAGTCCTAGCCCTCTACAAGTGGGGAACAAAATGAGCCACCACACTTACTACTTGTGAGACTGGGCAACTTCTCTCTGTGCACTTCTTCTTCATATGCAACCTGAGAAGATTATTACCTACCTAGATTGGCTATTACAAGGATCAGAGATTATTTACATAAAGTGCTTAGGATGGTGGTTTACAAAGAACAGGTGCTTATGAGGAACAACAAACATTACTATTAATTTTTTTCATGATCCAGAGCAAATGTAGGCTTCACAGACTCCCCAGATGGAATTACCCCATGTCATATGCCTGAAGGTCTAGCTCTCGGCATGACTGTAAGCTTCAAGAAGGTTGAGTGTGTATCTTTAACTTTTTATATTTACCTAAGTGACTCCAAGAGCACAAAGACACACTGTAATTGCTGAAATGAAATTGTTTTAACAGTCGAGTATACTATTGTTGTGTGGCAAAGATATACAACAAATCTAAATTACAAGGGAATTTAAGCTTGATGGAAATTTAACTTTGATTGCTTCTTTTAGAACATTTAATGTCTGCAGAAGGCACTTAAAATGAGAAATTTCAGATAAGAAAGTGCTTTTAGGTACACTGAAATGGTGACCAAATTAAAATCAGTTTAATCTCAAAATATCAATACCTTAGAACTATTTTAATTTATTTAAAGTATGCTTGAACTGAACTCAACCTTCAAAGGGAAATCATGTTACTATTTGTAACTATAAACTTTATCCTTTAAAAAAGTGTTTTGTGAAAGGCTGTACTTTAGGTTATTCTTTTCAACAGATCTTCAATTTTGTCTTACTCCTTCTTATTAGTCCTAATTTATAATTTAGATGCTTCCTCTCTAGAAGTTCTGGTTAATTAGAATTCAAAGTAGCACTCCACCAACCATAGTCATTTATGTATCTAAGCTGAAATAGTACACCAAAGTAGAATTCTTTCTTATGTTTCACATTAAATATCACACTTCATAAAAAAAGAAATGGCTTTGAAAACTTACCGATTCATCCTTCTTGCTCTTTCTAATACTTCAAACATATGCTCTTGAAATAAATCAAGCCGCCGGTAGCGATTATTTTCAACATTCTTTCTAATTATGTCAAAAGTAAGAGGAGGTCTATTTGGAAAGCTGGGGTCCACAGCAGGAATTTCTGCTAATGAATCACTGTAGCATCTTCCCTCATCATCCTGATGACTCATGACTGACACAAAGAGATTGTGGATAAGCTCTTGAATCAGCATGGTCACATTTGGAACATGAGAGTCCTCATCTCCCTCCAGATCTCTCCGAGTTTCAAGTAGGACTTTGTGTAGGACAAGGGCATCTTTGTAGATCAAAGACTCAGGCTCATTGTATGTACAGGCATTATTAAACATCATGACAAAGTCCTCAACCATGGAGTCTATATCTTGGTATTTGTTAGCCATCATATGACTTCGAATTTTTTCCATGTCCATGGGCTTCTTAATGGTCAGATAATAGTCAGGCAGCTCAGATCTGGAGGGAAGTCTCAGAAATATGGCACTGAGGCGGCGACCCCTCTTATCAGTATAGTTCTTTACGGCTTCATAGACTTCATTTAGTTTCTGCTGCATTGGAGTCATGTATTTTGACTTTTTAGGAGAAACACCACTTTTCCTACCTAAAAAAAGAGATTTAATGTTAACTGGATGAAATGAAATAAATGAACCCAAATTTATATGTCCTATTGACAAAGAAGAACTGAAAAAAATTTAAGCTGTTGTGAGTAATCATATTTTTGGTTAGAGAGTAAGTACTGTTGAGATAGTTGTGAATAAGGTAGAATAAAGCAAATGAGTTATTTATGTGACATTCTAATTCCATCACATGTGGTATTCTGGAGAACTGAGTTTCATCATGTGTGAAAAAAGAGATGCAGATGTTAAAACAGAGGACACTGAACAAAAACCTTGTAGCCTTGCCTTGGCTGGTGTGGCTTAGTGTGAGCAACAGACTGAGAACCAAAGCATAGCTGGTTTGATTCCCAGTCAGAGCACATGCCTGGGCTGCGGGCCAGGTCCCCAGTAGGGGGCGCTCGAGAGGCAACCACACATTGATGCTTTTCTCCTTCTTTCTCCTTCCCTTCCCCTCTCTAAAAATAAATAAATAAAATCTTTAAAAACAAACAAACAAAACTAAAAACCTTGTAGCCTTAAATCTCAATCGAGAGCATCAGTATATGAACTTATAATGTGTTTTATCTTTAAATATAAAGCATATGCACATATACTTTCCTAAGTCAGTCCACCGAAAAGCCTAGAAACAATGACCAACCCAGTATCAGTGTATCTCTAAATAGTTTTGACTATACAGACTGTAGTTTTAAACACTTGATTTCAAATCTAATGTCAGTGACTCCCTAGCAAATGGCTGATTCCCAGTCTGCACAAGATGAGCCTAGAATATCTTTATATATTTATTTTTAGAGAGGAAGGGAGGAAGAAAGAGAGAGAAAGAAACATCAATGTGTGGTTGCCTCTCGTGTGCCCCACACTGGGGACCTGGCCTGCAACCCAGGCATGTGCCATACCGGGAATCGAACCAGTGACCCTGTGGTACTCAATCCACTCAATCCACTGAGTCTCACCAGTCAGGGCAAACCTAGAATATCTTAAAACACTAAACAATACAAAAATCTTTCAATGACTTTTTAACATGGTCATGTCAAAAGAACACAGCAGCCAGCCTGGGACAACATGAGCATCAATAAGGACAACAACTACAATGGGTTAAAATTAAGCAATATGTTTAAATCTAGTAGTCCTTAATAATACATAAAAATGAACAAACTACTGGGTAAATGTTGGAGAATGTTAGTAAAACAAACCTGCATTCTGAAAACTGGTAAATAAAAGGGAACAAAATGTAGCTTTTATCCCTTCAAAAACCAAACAAAACAAAACACCAAAACCAGAACAAATGAACAAACCAAAAACTGTATTGCCAGGTAATCAAATATTGGATGAGGCAAAGTTTCTCTATATAAGTATTCCAGCTAGTAACTAAGCAGGAAATGTTAACATACTGTAACTAACCATAATTATTTTTGTACATCTTTAGTGAATCAATAGCTGAGCATCAGTAACTGTTAACATAATGGACAGAAACAACCAGATATTATGTGCCAACTTATGGAAGATTGTACCACCTCTGAAGTTGGGTTGTGTGCCAAAGGTAGGGGACATGGATCAAATCTAAATCTGATCAAGTCTCCTGCACCAATTACAGAAAATAAAAAGGCCAAAAGAACATGTTAAATACAGCAAAGGGATGCGATCAGCAAAACCTAGACTATGGTAAACTACAGTACAAACCTACATTCTTCAACAAATAAACCGCAAAGGAAAAATAAAAAGAGAGATGGAGGGGAATTTACAGAAAAAGAAGTATCATTCAAATGCAATGTGTGAACCTTCTTTGGATTCTACCTCAACCAGACAATGCCCTAAGATGTGATGCAACCTAAGTGTAGAAAATCTATTGCAAAGAATCCTTGCCAAGCTGAAGCAGAATCCAGTCAAGCCTTTAGAATTAACTTTCTTTAAAAAAAAAAAAAGATTTTGTATTTATTTATTTTTTAGAGAGAAGGGAAGGGAAGGGAAGAGAGGGAGAGAAACATCAACATGTAGTTGCCTCTCATGCGCCCCCCAAATGGGGATCCGGCCTGCAATCCAGTCATGTGCCCTGACCAGGAATCAAACCAGTGAGTGACCTTTCGGTTCAAAGGCCGGCACTCAATCCACTGAACCACACTAGCCAGGGCTAGAATTAACTTTCATTTATAAGAACTAAGGGAAATAAAGGAAAAAGTTAACTAAAATCACAAGGAAGTGAAATGACTAATCCAGAATTTGGAACTGTACAAGAAAGTGACCTGGTTCCTAAAGAATCAATGGCATGAGGATTAAAAAAAAAAAAAAAAAAAAAGGAGGGGCACTACTCTAGATCATGAGTATAGAGGCATAACTATCAAATGTAATATGAGGAACTTAATTAGACTCTGACCTGAAGAAACCAAATGTAAAAATAATATTTGTAAGACAATCAGTACAATTTGTCAGATTATTAGATGAGACCCAGAAACTAAGAAACTGCTAATTTTCTTAGGTTGTGATAAGGACTTCATGGTTATTTAGGAAAATTCAGTTGACTCTTGAACAACATAAGTTTGAACTGCAAGGGTACACTTACACACAAATTTTTTTTTTCAATAAACAGCACTGTCCGCCTATATCACTAGGTTTCAAGTCTGCAGATTCAACAAACCCCAGATTAAAAAAATGGGATATAGGAAATAAGTACGACATAATCTTGATAATGCTGAGCAACAGGTATAGCGCACAGGGGTTAACTGTACCATTCTTTACATATTTGTTTATATTTGAAATTTTTCATAATATAAAATAGAGAAATAAAAAAGAGGTTAACATCACACATTAAAATTTCCTTTCCCCACACTTCACCCTGGCCAGTATGGCTCAGTTGATTGAGTGTCAACCTACAAACCGAAAGGTTGTGGGTTTGATACCCAAGTCAGGGCACATGCCTAGGTTGCAAGTTCTGTCCTGGTTGGGGCGCATGCAATAATCAATGTTCCTCTCTATCATCGAAGTTTCTCTCCCTTTCTCTCTCTTTCCCTTTCCCCCTCTCTAAAATCAGTAAGCAGGTCCTCAGGTGAGGATAAAAATAGTAATAAAAATGTATAATATTTAGGTTTCTAACTCAACTTAGGTATTAGTTCTAGTTTAAAAATTTTTTTGATTGATTTTAGAGAGAAGCGGGGTGGAGAGAGGGAGAGAGGGAGGGAGACAGAGACAGACAGAAAGGGAGAGAAAGAAACATTGATTTGTTGTTCCATTTATTTATATTCATTGGCTGATTCTTGTATGTGCCCTGACAGGGGATCGAACCCGCAACTGTGGCATATTGGGATGACACTCTAACTAACCAAGCTACCCTGCCACGGCCAGTTCTAGTTTTAAAAGGCACTGTGTCCCTAAAAGTAGAAAAAAATATTTTCATTTCTGCAAACATTCTGTATGCTTTCACTATTCCATGAAAAGATAAATATCTTAACTAAAAAAAAATCATCACTTAGCAATCATACCCACAGCAATTGTAAAATTTAGTTTACAGTCATTTCACATAAAAAGCAGAATCTCTTTTCCCCTTTTCAGTAAATATGGCTCTAAAAATATTTGATAATACCACTATCATTTTTTGGTATTTACTTTGTTTATTACATGATTTAATAAGGCAGAAACCTCTTGTTTAGTCCAATGGTAGTAATTATTTTTGCTTTCTTCTTTTCCCTTACATTTTAAAATAAAACCACCATTCACACATGACACTCGAGACAGCTGAATGCAGTACAGTGGCCGGACATCTCTACACTCTCAAATTCTGTCTAGGAGAAGCTGCTGGGATTTATTTTGAATTCCAGTAAACAGCAAACAAACATACAAAAACAAAGTCTGCCGCTACATCTTCCAGGCATCATATGTAGGAAATAAAATCCATTCTGCCTATTCCTATTTCATAACATTTACAAAATGTCTACCACATTCAAGAAGGCAAACAAAACCATTGACATTATATTCTATTCCCACATGCTTTTCCACAGTTTAACTACTTAAAATATGGAAGAGAATGATTGAGGAGGGAAGAAACTTGATGCTGGAGTGCAAGTCCAAACATATTCACCAATTAATTAAATATTATTTCAGTAAATCAGTAATCTATCCTTTACACACTAAATGGAACAATGAACTGTGAGGCTGCCTTACTCAGTTTGAGTTTGGGAGAAGCCATGTCATCATCATCAGGCAGTGGGCCCAGTTCTTTCCTTTTATCCTTGAGTAACTTCTCCAGGATGTGCGCATCATTGTACACCTATATTCCATAAATATATTTAAAATTATTTTCTAGAATACTTCCTATTTAAATATAGTACACAGACACAAAGTTTTAAAAATACAGGTTAGAATAGTTTGGAACTAAGGAAATAAACCTTGAGATCACTACAAAGCAACAAAATCACATTTTGTGGGGTGGGCCTAGGCCTCAAATTGTTTTGTTGTTTAAGCTTTCCAAGTGATTTTAATGTGCTGACACGCATGTTAAAGTTTGAGAACTACTATAGTAGAACTATTGCATGTGTCTACAGAAGTTTTAAAACATTAACATGTTTTTTCTTCATAAATCTTTTACTGGACCCTCAAAGTAGCACAGTTAACTCAGTAACAATTAAAAATTAAAAATATTTGATAGTTGGAGAACAATACCTCAAACATTGTTCACAAATCCCATATGAAATAGGATTTAATATCAGTTTGAATTCACAGCAGGAATCTGATCTGTGAAAAGCAACAATTCCTGCTTAGGAGCTCTCTCTAAAGAATGAACGATTTGAGAGTAGCATATGTTGCCAAGAACAAGGTTACATATCTAATGGCCTCCCATTCCTCCAGCAGAGGTTCTGTCTTTCCTGTTTGTTGCCAGAGCAGAGGGGCTGAGGGAATGTGACCTCTTTTCTTTGGCTACCCCTAAGGGTGGCTTTTTCCCCTACCAGTTGCAGAAAACAGCACACTAGCCAATGGTACTGAGGACAGTATAAACCCTTACAACAGAGAAGCGTTTCTTTGCTCACAAACATCCTACTTTATTTTATATTCAAATGTAATAGTGGAAGAAAGAAAAAATGATTTGAAAATGTTATTTTATTTCTGGGAGATTTAAAGTAGATAAACTTGAAAAGATATTTGCACTCCCATCCATGTTAACCACAGCATTATTTACAATAGCCAAGATATGGAAACAACCTAAGTGTACATCAAGGGATAAATGGAAAAAGAAAATGTGGTGTACAAACACACAGAGGAGTATTGTTCTTGACATTTGTGATAGCATGGATGGACCTTGAGGGCATTATGCTAAGTAAATTAAGTCAGTGAGAAAGACAAATACTGTCTGATTTCACTTATATGCATAATCTAAAAAAACACAGCTAAAAGACTCACAGATACCGAGAACAGACTGGTGGTTGCCAGAGGTGGGGATAGGTGAAATGGGTGAAGGGGATAAAATGGTACAAACTTCCAGGTAACAAATAAGTAAGTCCTGAGGATGTAATGTATAGCCCGGAGACTACAGTTAATCATGCTGCATTGCATATTTGAATGCTGCTTAGAGAACAGATCTTAAAAGTCCTCATTATAAGAAAAAAAAATTGAAACTATGTATGGTAACAAGTGTTAACTAGATTTATTGTAGTAATCATTTTGCATTATATAAAAATATCAAATCATTATGTTACACATACCTGAAACTAATACAATGTTATATATCAATTATACATCAATAAAAAATTAAGCAGATAAGGGATCTGAAATAGAAAAATATCAAAGAAAGAAGAATGTGTCTTAGCTATACCGATAAAAAACTGAAATCAAGACTTCTGGCCAAAATGGAGGCGTACATAGATACACTTTGCCTCCTCACACAACCTAAAGAAGAAGAACAAATTTAAAAACAAAAAATAAGCAGAACTTCTAGAAAACTGAACTGTACGGAAGCCCCACAACCAAGGAATTAAAGAAGAACATTCATCCAGACCGGTAGGAAGGGAAAAGATGGGCAGTTAGATGTGGCAAGGTGGCAGCTGGAGGACTGGGCAGGTGAGGTGATGCTGGCAGTCCCACATTTGCATGCAGGTAAACTGGGAGGAACTGGGGAGCGAGACAGACCACACAACCCAGGGATCCAACGCAGGGAAATAAAGCCTCAAAACCTCTGACTGAAAAAATCTGTAGGGGTTGCGGCAGTGGGAGAAACTCCCAGCCAGCCTCATAGGAGAGTTTGTTGGAGAGACCCAAAGTGTCCTAGAATGTACACAAACCCACCCACTGGGGGAATCAGTACCAGAAGGGCCAAATTCACTCGAGGGAAATGGGGGCAGTGACTGAAAGCTGGCTGAAAACTGAGCAAGCAGCATCGTTCCCTTTCAGACCCTTCCTCTACACACAGCACCACAACATGGAGACATGGGTTGTCCTGCCCTGGTGAATACCTCAGGCTCCACCCTTACAAAGTAACAGGTGTGCTGAGACAAAGAAATATGGCTCAAATGAAAGAACAGATCAAATCTCCACAAACAGAACTAAGTGATGAAGAGAGAGCCAATCCACCAGATGTGAAGTTCAAAACAGTGGTAATCAGGATGCTCACAGAAATGGTTGAGTATGGTCTCAAAATAGAGGAAAAAGTGAAGGTAATGCAATGTGAAATAAAGAAAAATATTTATTTTTAAAAGAATATTTTAAGAAAAAAAGAATATATTTTCTTTATTTTGTAAAGAATATTTTTCTTTATTTTTCCGACAGTGAAGGGAAGGAAACCAAAATTCAAATAAACAGTTTGGACCAGAAGGAAGAAATAAACATGCAACCAGAACAGAATGAAGAAATGAGAATTCAAAAGAAAATGAGGAGAGGCTTAGAAACCTCCAGGATAACTTCAAACGTTCCAATATCTGAATCATAGGGGTGCCAGAAGGGGAAGAGGAAAAGCAACAAATTGAAAACTTATTTGAAAAAATAATGAAGGAGAACTTCCCCAATCTGGCAAAGGAAATAGACTTCTAAGAAGTCCAGGAAGCTCAGAGTCCCAAAGAAGTTGGATCCAAGGAGGCACACACCAAGGCACATCATAATTACATTAACCAAGATTAAAGATAAGGAGAGATTTTTTAAAAAGATTTTACTTATTTATTTTTAGAGAGAAGGGAAGGGAGGGAGGAAGAGAGGGAGAGAATCATCAAGGTGTGGTTGCCTGTCATGTGTCTCTACTGGGGACCTGGCCTGCAACCCAGGCATGTGCCCTGACTAGGAATTAAACCAGTGACCCCTTGCTTCACAGGCCCACACTCAATTCACTGAACTATACCAGCCAGGGCAAGGAGAGAATCTTAAAAGCAGCAAAAGAAAAGGAGAGTTACTTACAAAGGAGTTCCCATAAGACTATCAACTGATTTCTCAAAAGAAACCTTGCAGGCAAGAAGGGGCTGGAAAGAAGTATTCCAAGTCATAAAAGGCAAGGACCCACATACATCCAAGATGACTCTATCCAGCAAAGCTATCATTTAGAATAGAAGGGCAGATAAAGTGCTTCCCAGATAAGGTCAAGTTAAAGGAGTTCATCATCACCAAACCCTTATTATATGAAATGTTAAAGGGACTTAGCTAAGAAAAAGAAGATCAAAACTATGATCAGTAAAATGACAGCAAACTCACAATTACTGACAACCACACCTAAAGCAAAAACAAACTAAGCAGATAACTAGAACAGGAACAGAATAACAGAAATGGAGATGGGGGAAAAGGTATAGGGAATAAGAAGCATAAATGGTATGTACAAAATAGAAAGGGGGAGGTTGAGAATAGTGTAGGAAATGGAGAAGACAAAGAACTTATATGTATGACCTATGGACATGAACGAAGGCGGGGGAATGCTGGTGGGAGAGGGGGTGTAGGGTGGAGGTGAATAAAGGAAAGGGAACAAAAATGGGACAACTGTAATAGCATAATCAATAAAATATACTTTAAAAAATAAAAATTTTCAAAATTAAAAAAATCCTGAAAATCAAGATACTTCTTAACAAAATCAATTATTTATAGGTGCATATATGGGACTATTCTCATTCTTATATATGATAACATTTTAAGAACTATCCTTGAAAATGGTTACTGAGAATAGTAATAGTAGTAGTAGTAATAATAATAATAATAATAAAGGATTTTAATACCATTGGCTTTCGTAGGAGTGTTTATTCAAAGAACAGGCACAATACTATATGCTCTGTGTATACTATCTCATTTAAATCCCACAACAATCCTGATGCACATACTTACTATTATTATCCCCAAACTTACCGATGAGAAAAATTAGGTTTAAAGAAGTTACTTACACAGGGACTGGCAGAGCAGAATTCAAATCTAGGATGTCAGATTATAGAGTATGAACTTTTAACCTTTATAATGTACTCTCTCCCACTTTAAACAATTAAGAAATGACAAAGTATTAAGCTAGTCACTGAGAAGAATAACCTAAGTTAGGTCTCTAGATCTGGTCTCTCTCAAAACCCATTATTCCATAAACACCCAAAAGAAGATGTGTCTACTCCAGGATTCCTGTATGTCCTTACCTGGGAGCCCTCCTCATTATAGTGCCTGGCATTCCGGAACATCAACTTCATGTCTTCTATCATTCCCTCTTCCCCTGCATATTTGTCATTGCGGATGTTATGCTCAATTATTTTCAAGTCCATTGGCTCCAAAATGATTTTATAATAATCAGGATAGTCCTTTTTAGATGGTTTAACCATAAATAGATCACAAAGTCTTCTGCCTGAACCTGGCTCACGAGCTTCGAGAACAACATTGAATAAGATTTTCATTCGCTGCTTTCTTATGTTCTTTTTACTGTTGAGGGAGGAGGTAGAAAGGAGAAAAATGAGAACAGATTCAGTTTTTTTTTTAACATATGGATGAATATGAAATGAAACAAATTATGCTTGTGAGCAGATACTTCATAATGATTATAATTTATTGATTACATATGCCACAAACACAGTTAACATGCTGGAAGCCATAAGCAAACGTTAGGAAAATTTCCAAAATCATTAAAACATAGTGACTATGGCAGGAGCAGCCAATGAACACCAGACAAACCTGTTTAGAATATTTATGAAATGCAATGCTTGAAAAAAATATCTTGTCTGACAGCTAAAAAAATGAAATCTCATTATCAAGTGAATATACTTTTTGTTTTTAAGAATAGACCAAAACTGAAATAAAACTATGAATTCCCTACTGTTAAAACAGTCCTCAATAAAAAAACAAAGAAAAACAAACAAAAAACCCAACAAATGCACACACATAAGAGTTCTATCTTTTAAGATAACCATCCTGAACACCTGTGTATTCTGTTTACCAGAAAACAAAGTGAGGCTCCCGCCAGACTAGTATCTCTACAGTAGGTACAAGTCTCTCTTGCATTTACCTTTCAGGGTCAGTCCCTGCTTCTTCCCTCCATCAGCATTATTCCACAATCTCAACCCAGCTTAAAGAATAAATGGTCTGTGGTTCATCTGAACTCTTGAGTAAATTTTCAACTACAAGTGTGAATCCCTATCTTGTTCTCCAAATCCCCCTATTGAGATATGATGCTAAGAAGCAGAAATGAGTGGTATGGAACAAAGTACAAGGAACCACAAACTAGAACCTGACTTAAAAAGGGGCCCAGAAAACATATGAGCTAGTCTCCTAATTGTTAAGGAAGCTGGCGTAGAGAGGCTAAATGACCTGTCCAAGTTGAGTTGTCTAGTGAATTATTAGAAGAGATATCTTCCAATATGATTTCTGGCCCAATGTATGTCTTCAGGACACTGATAAAGAAATTCTAGCCAGACTCAAACCAGCAGTCTACAAGTAAATAGGCAGATAGGTAATAAAAATAAATAACTACAATTTACTTTCTATTTGAGAGACACTAAGAGCCTATAATGTAGCATTTAGAGGTTAATAGTTTTTATCTGTTTCCTATATTATAAATGAAAGGAAGTTCATTCTTAAAGCAAACTCTATAGCTCAATGGGTCTCCTAGTCCAGTCCTCCAACCACTCCCTACTGCTGGGTCATGGAGAAGCCAAAGGCCAGATATTTTCTCTCCAAGGTTCAAAATATGCTTAAAAAAGAAAAGAAACAAAACTTGAATAATTAACAGATGTGAAAAGAAATATTTATGTATAAGTCAAAATTTAAAATGTCTCAGAAACGTGTATCTTCCTAGCATCATGGTGCTATTAAGAGAGAAAAGGACCTGTTTCCTAGGGTTGAGATCATCCTCAAACCTGTGCCTCCACTCAGACTGTTCATTTCCCTTAGTGGCTCTGGATCATTCCTGCCATTTCCTCTTCTCAGTATTTTTGTCTCTATGTCAAAAAAGTGATTGTTACACGACAGCAATCTACAGTAATTTTTATTTAGTGGAAACTATTTCTCCAAAGAGGCATGATGGGGCAGTGATGTGAGAGGAAGAATTCTCTCAGTCCAGGACTTTAGAAAGTGGATAATTGAAGGGGAACTTGGGATAAAGGTCCAATACTGCAGAGCTCCACATCTAGGGAGAGATTATAACACAGATGAATTTAATCTTCAGGAAGGCTCTGAAGAAAAATTTCAGAACCTGAATCTGATATCATGGAATACTTAAAACTACTAAAGTCAGATATGATTTCTTTAGGTCTCACTTGTGGGTTACTGAACTTCAAAAGGAAGACTCAAGAATTGAGTTTTCAATATCTGAGCTATAACCAACTCAGAATGAAATCCCTCCTCATCCCAGGAATATCAAGCAGAATTCAATTGAGGCCCTTACCTGGACCAGAAGGAGATCAACTCTGTTCACTTCCTAGTTCCAGCATACCACGCCCAGTTACCATTAGGCTTTTCAGTATAAAACTACAAATACTTTAATCGGAGTGAGTCTAGGGCAGATTTTTATGAGATTTCTTAAAGAGAAGGAAAAGCTTTTAACTAAATTTTAGGGGAAATGCCCAAAAGTAATGCAATGGCAAGTGGTCCACTCTTCCAACTTGAATAACTCTTGACACTGGGCAACTTTGAATGGAACATACTCAAAATGTAAAATCTAATTGTGTTTAAGGCAAACAAAACTTTTGTTATTAAGGTCACTTAGGATCTTTTCTGAACAAATCCAGTTTTGTTATTTTGTTTACATTTTTCCAGATCCTTTCATGGCCTTTGAGAATTGAGACTAGTGGGCCATTACTTTTAAACTTGGCTGTCAGAAAAAAATGCAGAGCTAAATTTCTCCTCTTATACTAACTGTATTACATTAGGTGTCTAGTTTATCTGCTTTATGCTTTTCTAATATAGATACTAAACTTTATTATATCCATGACTTTGAAAGTAACTTCAAATACATTTTGAAATGAGACTATGTTACAAAAAGACAGCTATTATATTCCCTATTTGATATTTTCTAGCTACTGGTTTCAATGTCACTTTGCTTTTCAGATTCTTTTAAGAACCCCTCTATGCATCCTACCACTCTTCTCTCTCACATCATTAACTATAAACTAAATAGTTTTCCTCATTTTGGGAAAGGTGCATAAAATTAAATCCCAGACTTCGTAACTAGGATACTCACTCTCCTTATCTTTATCACTACCTTGGAACGCAGTAAAGTAAAATAAATCTTATGGGAGTTCAAAAACAGGACTGTTTATCATTGTGCACTTCAGGAGATGCCAATTCAGATCATAAATGTTATAATACACATACAATTCCAGAATTGTACAGGAGGTGGGCCACAAACAGTCCTGTGCCAGTACCAGTATACTACAGCAATTTCCCAACAAATGAAAGTCAAGCATCTTGACATACAGGTGCTTTTCTAATTTGCACAGATTATAAGCTAGCAGAGGCTCTGTTCTGAATCCCTGTTTTTCCAGGACCACCACCACCACCACTACCCTCTTGACCCTTAAAACCAGCCAGAAACACTGGAATCACTGCCATTTTTTTTTTGCTTCTCTTAGTTTATCACCAAGTTTTAGAGAACCTCCATAGCTCTTCTAGATCTGAACTTTCAGTTTTTCATGCCATAGTGTCATTCCTGATCCTCATACCTTGTGGCTGACCACTTTCCCAAATGTCCTTAGTTATCCTTCCTCTAAAGCTATTACTTATTATATATGTATCTTTATACAACACACACAAAGACATGTCATGTCCTATTTATAGTTATAGCTAACACTTCTACCACATGCCAGTGACTGTGCTAGGAACTATCTACACGTTCTCATTTAATCCTACAACTTTGATAACCAGATACAATTATTATCCCAACTCTGCAGATGTAAAAACAGAGGCTTAGACAGGTCAAATGAATACCTAAGGCCAAAAAGTGAGTAATCAAAACTGAGGCTTGAATCAACTGATAATCACCAGGCTGCTTTTATCATGTCCTTCCCTTTCCCAACTTAATGCTTACCAACAACCTCTCTAATCAAAATCAACTGTTCATATGCTTCAAGGTAGCCCACCATTGAACTCCTTGGTCCTAGAGCTTCAATGGTGACTGCTGTTAAGCTAAGTAAATACAATGGTTCTTTCTTTTATGAGGCTTGCTACATTTCAAGTCTTCAAAAAATAAAACTTTTTACTCATCTTTTCTAGTATGTTTTCCCAGACTAGTAGCATCTGACTAAAAACAAAATGAAATCTACTGACTTCAAATTTCGATGTTAACAGAAACTACTTCCACAAAATAATCAGAGCTACATCCATTGAGTACTTACTGCATTCAAGCTCAGTTCTAAGGGCTTTAAACATATTAACCAATCAGGTCCTTGCAGCAATTCTAGGTAGGTACTGTCATCAATGCCTTGTTTGGATGAGGAAATTGAGATGAGGTTCATATCGGAGTTAATAAGAACTGGGATTTGGCCCTGGCCTGTGTGGCTCAGTTGGTTGGAGCATTGTCCCATAGCCAAAGGGCTGCGTGCTTGATTCCCGGTCAGGGCACATGCTAAGGTTGCGAGTTTGTCTCTGGTCTGAGCATGTACAATCCCTGGTCCAGGCAATTGGATCCAGAGGATGTGGGAGGTAACCAATTGATGCTTCTCTCTTGCACCAATGTTTCTGTTTCTTTCTCTCTCTCTTTTTTGTTTTATTTTTTATCTTATTTTATTTTAATTGTTGTTCTTGTACAGTTTTCTATCTTTTACTCCCATCCCAGCCTGTTTCTCTCTCTTGCAATCAAAGCAATGAAAAAATGTTTTTGGGTAAGGACTTAAAATCAAAACAAAAATAAAACAAAAACCCCCCCAAAACTGTAATTTGAGTCTGAGCAGTAAAGCTCTAGAACTTGGGGTTATAATACTACTCCATGATGCCTCATGTTTCTATTTCTATTACTACTCTAAGCCAGTGCCATACACTATGAGGAATATAAAAGAAATACAACTCATGGTCTTTAAAAAAATACCAGAAAAACTTTTCTTAAGGAAAATATTAAGAAGAAGATAATTAATTTTGTAGGATGGACTACATATGGTAGTAATATGTAAATAAGTTAAGAATACCTAACTTTCAAGAAAAAACATGGTGAGGAAATGGTATTTCCTAAAGCTGTTTGGGCAATCATGATACATTTCTATACAACACAATTGGGTATCTTATGTAATTATTTTTAGTACGTTGTTTCCACATAGTTTCATTTGTTTTCAACCTGCCTGCTTTTTTTCCTGGCCAGTAAGTTTCTGGCAGGTATAGGTGATGACTAAATTTCTCCTTTATGACCTATCAGAACAGAGTCTGGTGTTCTGCAAGCAACTGACATTCCATGAATGCCAGACAGCAAAAGTAAAAATAAAAGCATCACACAATGATTACTAGGACTATAATGTGACAACTCATAAGCTGTTTTTAAAATCGTAAGTAACATGCAAAATAATGGATGCTTTTAAAGAAATAAAACATGGACAAAATCAAAGACTGAGAAAATGTGTTCATGCTCAAGAAGCATTAACCCAATCATAGGTGTCAACACAAACAGATATCACTTGGATTGTCAACATTGACTTTAATCCCTCCACCATCCCCAATCTGTAAAAGGCATCTCTGGAAGGGGATCAGCACCCACTAGCCCCTGGATGCTGGCGATGCCACCATATTCTCACCCTCTACCTTTTGCTGTGGAAACACAGCTACAATGATTGGTGAGAGGGCTTGCCCCCAGCCAATCTAGTAACAAATTATGGCTAATACTGACTTTATTTTACTAACTATACTTCTAAACTATACTGCTTTCTTTATTCATAAAATCAACTAGCACTCAAATAAAAACCATTATTTCACATGCTTATGGCTTTACTAGTCACCTAATCAGCACTACTGACCATGCCACAGAAGCTTACACTTTAAAAAATGTTAATGCATAAAAAAGGACTGCACACCTGGATAGCCTCCTGAGACCCAACATCTCACTGTCAAGAGTGTTCCTGGGAAAGTAGAAACAAACATTACATGTGAAGGGAAACAAAATAAGCAACATTGGAGGGTCACGTATAAACCAAATATGGTTGAGAAAAAAAGGATTATTCAATCCAAAGGATAAAAGATATTAAGAATGCTTGGAACATTTCAACATGGAAGACAGCAGGTAGATTTTTGGGTAGAGGAATGAGGGAGAAGAATGCATTTCCACAATGAAGAGAACATACCAACAATAATTTTTCTCAGACTCTTTAATATTAAAAAAAACAGCAAAGATAGAATCATACACAGTATTTAGAGGTAAAGTCAAGTGGTACTTGGAAAACTTGGCCCTCACTTCTATGGACAAGCTTAACTTACTAGGCTTCTGTGTCTGCTTGAATTTTGGAGAAGTCTATTTCATATTACCAAAACTTCTTAACATAACTACCTTCTAAAAGGTTCATTATGTTATTTCCTTTGTCATAGTCCAAAGTATAGGACTTCCCTCAACCCTTTAACAGCCACTCATGCCTGTATTTCAAAGCTGGGTATGTTCTTTTACTGCTTTAGCTATGATTTGTATTTGTTCTTCTCTTATGTCTGTTTCTCACTCTGTTATACAAAACACTTCCTAGAAAATCTGTTCATAAAGACACTTAGGTCTGAAGTGGCATTTCATTATTTCAAGAATTTAATGCTCAGTTTTCTTTTTATGGTAGGTTTTAGAGTAACATCTTTCATTTAATCTACTTGGGTTGTCCCGCAAACAACATGCCAGAGATAGGTGATTTTTAAGTATCTGGCCTGGGCTAATGCATCCTTGGAACTGTTTGTTTTTTTAAACACTTAACTAGTGTAAGATCTCTGTGTTCATTCAGTGTTGGCACTAATTGTACCATCACTTTTGCCTCCATTACCTTCTTTTGCCTGAGAAGTTTTTATCTTTGTTGGTGACTGATCTGGAAAACACAGGTGATGCTGTAGTAGTTATATAATTACACTCAAAGATGTTCTTGACTTGATGTCTCTGATCTGCTTTCACATTTTTCCTCCGTTGTCCCTGGTATAACAAGGAATTAAGAACTTGGAAGGATGACATTCATAGGCCAGTAATGGAGGAGACTCACATCTCAGGATATACCAATCAATTTAGTTACCACGACATAAAAGATAAACAAAGTTATTTTCAAAGCTAAAAATGTTTCCCCAAATGCTATTTATAAGAGGGTAATACAGGACAGCTTCTCTTTTCTGAACCACTTTTTTAATCCTCTCACCTTAGTAGACCTATTAATGCATGAATAGAATTATAGAAATAATTACGAAGGACTTCTTCATTCAACTTTCAATCTGTCAAGCTCTGCTATTAGTGATTAGCTTATTCCTTGTCTAAAATAAGATATCCCCCCTGGATTGACTACTGCTAAAAAGATGGTGAGAAAGTTAAGAATGAGGAAGAATACAGTGTTCCACAAAGACCAAGCCAGAGAAATTCCATGTGGGAGGCACAGACAAAAGAGATGGTCTTGCATGATTCTTTATAGAAATCCAGCTTCAGAATCTCACAGTCAAGTCCCCTTCCATAAAACTCATCAGAGGAAGAAAGGGTTAGGGAAGTTGAGGGAAAGGTTAGAAAGAAAAGGAAACCAAATATCTACCTTAACATTTTATGAACTACAAGAAGTTATGACTTCGTATTTTAGAATCTGACATCCTTAAAATGGCAAATAAAGATCAGATTAACAAAGAAAAACCAAAGGATAAGAGTAATGACTTACTTCACTGTAGTGAGAGTACTAAATTTTTTGTAATTCACCATGAAAAATTACCTAAATTAAATATAAGTAGTACTATTAAAACACCACATTAAAACAAAATAACCTGGACAACAAAAAAGAACAATATGTTTTGCCAACCTATGTAAGTAGTTGTCATTTTTAACTATATCTTCCAAAAGCAATATGGTACTTGCACAAAAAAGTACTAATACAGTTTATAAATAAATTCTAAAAGGCGTATTATCAAATATTTGAAGCTTATAAAAGAATTCATACTTGATATATTAACAACATTTTTTGTACTTATTTAAAACAAAATAAAGAAAAACTGAGAAGATGATCTCCAGTTATGAGAAAAGCACATACCTTTTTCTTTTGGCACTACCAGTATCAGAGGTGGCTGAAGAAATCATGCTATCTCCATCCTCAATGTCGTCTCTCCTGGCAAGCTCCTTCTTCTTTGCCTAAAACAGAGCAAATCCTGGGAGTCAAGTTCACTTTTCTGAATACTCCTAGAATATACGAATATTAAAGAGGTAGACATATCAGATTCACACAGAGAGATAGAACAACATGTAGGATGTATAAAATTAAAGCCATTAAACATTTTAAATGACACAATTTAACAAAAGCCTGCATGACAAAAAAGTAAGTTAAATAACTGGATCCACTTGCAGTCAAGATGGAGGACATGCTTCACCTCCTCATGCAACTATAAAAAGAAACCACAACTAAATACCAAAACAAGTAACACCCAGAACTGTCAGAAAATCAAACTGTATTGAAGTCTGACAAGCAAGGATTTAAAGATGCCACATTCATCCAGACAGGTAGGAGGGGTGGAGATGGGGCAGAGAGGCAAGAAGACACAGTGTGGTGTGGAGAGGTGGCAGAATGGGCATGGGTGGTCCCACATTCATGTGTGGTGGATAAAAATCAGGAGGGATACCTTGGTAGCCAGCAATTCCAGCCCTAGGCCAGACTACACAGCCCAGGAGTCCAGCACCTGGGAGTAAATCCCCATAATTTCTGGCTATAAAAATCAGCAGTAATTGGAGCGGTAGGAGAAACTGCTTGATTTTCAGAAAATTTTGCTTAAAGAACTTGCACTGTCTTAAAACATACACAACCCACCCAATCTGGGATTCACCACCAGGGCAATAGCTAGAAGGTCATCAGTCACATACAGGGCGTAGGTGAAGAGACTAGAAATGGGGCAAGTGCTGGGCAAACTCCCAGAAGCCAGGCAGCAGCAGAGTCCCCTCTACCAGCCTTCCCCTCACAAAGAGCCACAAAGTAGTGAAGCTGATTGCTCCACCCTGGTGACTACCTAAGGCTCTGCACCACACAATTTATAGATGCCTTTTATAGGGAGTCAAAACAGCTCTACCTAATATACAGAAACAAACACAGGGAGCCTGCCAAAGTGAGGAGACAAAAAAATACTGCCCATGAAAGAACAGAACAAAACTCCAGAAAAAGAACTAAGTGAAATGGAGATAGCCAACCTGCCAGATGTAGAGTTCAAAACACTGGTGATCAGGATGCTCAAAGAACTCATTGAGTACGGCAAAAACATAAAGGTAGAATTGAAAGTTACACTAAGTGAAAAAAAGACAAATCTACAGAAAATGAACAGTGAAGGGAAGGAAGTCAGGATTCAAATCAAAGTTATGGAACATAAGGAAGAAATGAACATTCAACCAGAACAGAAAGAACAAGAATTCAAATAAAAGAGGATAGTATAAAACTCTGGGACATCTCCAAATGTGCCAACATATGAATTATAGGGATGCCAAAAGGGGAAGAGGAAGACCAAGAAATTGAAAACTTATTTGAAAAAATAATGAAAGAAAACTTCCCTAATTTGGCAAAGGAAATAGACTTACAAGTCCAGGAAAGATAATTACAAACAAGTTGGACCCAAAGAGGAACACACCAAGACACATCATAATTAAAAATGCCAAAGGTAAAAGATAAAGAGATAATTTTAAAAGCAGCAAAAGCAGAAAGTTACTTACAAAGGAGTACCACAAGACTATCAGCTAATTTCTCGAAAGAAACTTTGCAGGCAAGAAGGGAATGGTAAGAAATATTCAAAGTGATGAAAAGCAAGGACCTACAACCTAGATTACTCTATCCAGCAAAACAGAAGGGCAGATAAAGTGCTTCCCAGATAAGGTCAAGTTAAAGGAGTTCACCATCACTAAGCCCTTATTATATGAAATGTCAAAGGGACTTATCTAAGAAAAAGAAGATCAAAACTATTAACAGTAAAAAGGCAACAAATTCACAACTATCAACAACTGAATCTTAAACAACAACAACATCAGTGACAAAACAACAACAACAACTACTAACCAAACAACCAGAACAGGAACAGAATCATTGGTATGGAGATCATTTGGAGGGTTATCAGCTGGAAGGCGAAAGGGGAGTATAGGGGAAAAGGTGCAGGGATTAAAAAGTATACTGTAATTCATAGGTAGAAAATAGACCAGGGGATGTTAAGAATAGTATAGGAAACGGAGAAGCTAAAGAACTTATATGTACAACCCATGGACATGAACTAAGGCGGGGGGGATTTCTGAAGGGAAGGGGATAACAGGTGGAGGGGCACAAGGGGGGAAAAAGTGGGACAACTGTAGTAATGTAATCAACAATATTATAATAACAATAATATATTTTTAAATATATTTTTAAAAAATGGATTCAGACACTTGAGGAATCAACACTTAGCCAAACTGAATTAAATACTACAAAGAGCACGAACTTGTTAAAAACACTGAGGGAAGTTAAGCTGTAGTCCTGCTCTGGTTGCCATATTTAGTTTAAGTAAAGCTAACTCAAAGATGGTGTTTGTTACCCTTGACTTTTTAAGCAACTGTGTGGCTAAAAGAAAGTTTAATATGAGGTAAATGTAGATCTACTTTTGAACACATGCATTTTTAAAGACCTCTGCCAAACACAGCTGAAAGCACACCACAGTGGACTTCAGGAATATATATAAAGTACTGAAAAGGAAATAACTGAAATCCATAACACTGAACATAATGTTGACCATAATAAATGAAGAGTCTATGGGTGATATAAAATTGCTTTTGCTGCTTCCTTGTTTTGAGATTCACTTTCAAAAGACTCTACCAAAGACTGACTCTACCAAAAAGACTCAGAAAGACTCTACCAAAAGCTGACAAGAGACACAATTTTAATTTCATATCTTATGCCTTTTTGACTCAAAACCCCTGGGTGACCTGTGACCTCAGATATCCTCCAATGTGTGCTCCTGGAAAGGATCTGATAAACTCAGGGACACTGTACAATGATTATTTTGTCTTAAGATGCCCTTTTCCAAGGACCAATGATACTTCAAAGGAGATAAAGTGTAGAACCAAAAAAATAAAACCTAAATAATAGATTATCACCTATGATTGAAGGGAAATTTCCTGAGGACACTAAAATCACTCCCCAGAGACAAATCCCTGCTTCTTCTACTCACAAAGCTAACCCATTCCAAAGCTAAAGTATTTCTACTTTACACGGTCCTGATGACTCTAAAAAATATTCAGCACTAGTTGTGGTTGAAATAAATGATGTGATACTGCTGGGGGAAATCATACATCTTAAAAATATTCTTAAAATGTGTAAAATTATTTGTTATACATACAACAACTGGGCAAAACCAAGATATCATACCTGCATGACTTGCTGCAATTTTAGAACTCGCTTGTATATGGCTGAATTGGGAACATTATAGCGTTTGGCATTTTCAAACATTAAATTCAAATCACACTCCAAATGATCCAAAGTTTCATATTCTTGGTTCTTTAGCTTTGTTCTGTGAAAGACATACATATGGCTAGAATTTCCCATTTGAAAATTATAAACATCTTTCCTCAAAATTCAGTGCCAAAATCCTGATAAGCAATGTATGGTATCTTCATTAGTGATACAATTAGAGGTCTGGAAGTGACATTTTCAAGATACAAAGTGAGAAAGCAAAATTACTGTTATATTTAGGGAATATGATAGCTTAACTAAAAATCCAAAAGAACAAACAAAACACTGTAACAAGTAATAAGAGAACCTATTAAAGTTGTCAATTACAAAGCAAATAAATATACTAGCAAAAACCCAATGGGAAAATCCTGTCAGCAACTAACATGCAAACCCTACGAAGAGACAAAAAATCAGGAAGGTTAAACCTACCTTAATGAAGATCATGACAATCTACTTATTTTTGAAAATCAGAGACCATTCCAGTTCATGAGAGTTAAAGAAAAGAGGAATTACTGGCAATTCCATGAAGGAGCAATTTAGAATAAACTATTTACACCCTGCCCCCAGGGGTGTTATATATGGACAACAAAGAGTGGTCTAAAGATGGTGAATGAGAGAAAGAAATCTTCCAATAACAACATTTGTAACTAATTACAATTGAAGTTTTTAATTATTTTACTTAAAAGTATTAAAAATTCTGATATTTCTCTCAGACACTATTGTTATTGCTAATACCAACTCTCATGAAGTCCCTATACACTTTGTACCAAGTGAAGAGTCATGGTCTGCCCTAATTCTATATGAATTTAGACAGGATAGGCTTTTAAATCTTTTGATTAAAGCACCTGCACACTATTCATTAAAGTCACAAAAACATTATTAAGAACCACAATATGTGTAAACAGCTTCACGGAATAAATGCAGAAATTCCAAACCTGTCTTTTAGAATGACACCATCCATTCTGCACGTAAAGTTTTACTTAAAATTTACCAAAATCATATGCAGATTCCATGTAGTGTTTAAAGAGGTATGAATGTTACAGAATATCTCTGGGTTGAAGCAAAAAACAACAACTAAGCACAAACTCAGCTCTCAGTACCAGCTTATATAGCTAGCACCCTGAGTTTAAATTATAGCCTCAGACTTATTTCTATCAATTCCAAGGGTAATGCGCTGGACGTTCTCACACACACAAAGAACAGACAGGACAGTGGGACAAGGGAAGAGCAGAATGGGAAATAAAAGATAGAGCCCACATTGTCCAGCTTATGGCCACTCTTCCATTTTTGTTGTTTTTAACATTTTTTAAAACATTTTTTATTTATTTATCTTTAGAGGGGAAGGGAAGGGGGGGAGAGGGCGAGGGGGGGAG